>JAVKPL010015088.1:0-94596 GCA_032173675.1 Gastrolobium villosum | reverse complement strand
TAGTCAATAATCACATTAGGTAATATCGCCTGACACTTACCTTGCGTGCCTTAAATAATACCAAACAACAGCAAAGTATCTCACTTCTTAAGCGCACCTAAATCAATTACAACCAATCATTTACAGCGGCGATTTACAGCAGAAACAGTGAGCATACAGCAGCGTTTTACAGTAGAAACAGTGAGCATACAGCAGCATTTTACAGCAGAAAACAGTGACGTTTGTTCTTAAAACAGTGAGCAGAAAACAGTGAGTTGTTCTTTAAAACAGTGAGCAGAAAACAGTGACGTTTTCCTTAAAAACAGTGGGCAGAAACAGTGACGTTTTACAGCAGGAAAACAGTAGCACCTTACAGCAGCAAACAGTGACCATTTTCAAACAGAAACAGTGACATCTTGAACCTCAAAACAGTGGCAGAACAGTGGCATCAAACAGTGGCAGAAACAGTGGTATTTGAACGTCAAAACAGTGACATAAGTAGTGGTATTTGCATATCAAAACAGTGGCATGAATGGTAGCATTTGATCATCAAAACAGTGACACAAGTAGTGATTTTTTGAACATTAAAACAGTGGCATAAATAGTGGTTTTTGGACATTAAAACAGTGGCATAAATAGTGATTTTTGAACATCAAAACAGTGGCATAACTAGTGATTTTTTATCATCAAAATAGTGGCATAATTAGGAGTATTTGAACACCAATACAGTGGCATAAAGAGTAGTGTTTGGACATCAAGATGGTGATCATTTTATGCAGAAACAGTGGCACATTAAGTACTAAAACAGTGAGCATTTTTTTTGTGCAGAAACAGTGGCATGTGAGGCACTAAAACAGTGAGCATTATGTGCAGAAACAGTGGCATGTGAGGCACTAAAACAGTGAGCATTTTGTGCAGAAACAGTGGCATGTTTATCCTCAAAACAGTGGCACATTCATAGGGAAACAGTGGCATTAACTCAAGCATAACCATGAGACTTTCATTCCATAACTTAAGCATACAAGTCATCATCAAATAGCTCCATCCTTATACCTTCACCATGCTCAATCAAGAATCCAAAACAAAACAGAATCAAGGAGACATCTCATGCACACACATGGTTACACACAATGAAAGGAGTCTAAGTTCTAAGCTTACCTCTTGTAGCACACACTTCTTGGTCAAGGATCACACACCTCACCTTCTATCTTTACAAAACAATAAGTTCACCCTTCCTAGGAGATGGCTTGTGCGCATACAATGGTGAGGAGAACACTTTGGACAGCTTCCAAGGGTGAGGAACTAGGCTGGACAGTGAGGGAAAAGAGAAGAAAAGCTTGCACTACTCTTGGTGTAAAGGCCACAGTTTGGGAGATGTGAGGGAGGTGAGTTACCAAAGTCTTCTTTCTCCTAAAGCTCCTACAATGCTCGGCTAGGGAAGTGAGGGGAAAGGGGAAGAAGGTTGGCTGAATGTGCAAAGTGAGGACAGCCCTCTTGTGCGCACAAAATAAAGAGGAGGGAGGAGAGGTTGGAATGATGAAGCATCATGGAAATTTCTGATTTCTTGTGGAAGTGGGGCTGCAAGTTTGGTCAAAACAAGCAAGGAGTTTGCTTCTTGCACACTCTAGGCGCATGCAAGGAGGTGAGGTGGGTGGTTGTCATCATGTGCACATGCAAGGGTGATCTCTTGGTCAACACTCTATGCAGATTTTGTGTCATAAAAATCTGATTTTGGAACTTCCCTTGTGCGCCCATGATGAGGAGTGTGCAGCCCAAAAGAATGCTAAGGAGTACAAGTGTCTTCCATGCAAAGAAGTTGAAGTCAAATGGTGCACATGCTAGGAGTGAGGTGGCGGTCATGCAAGGCTGAATTGGAAGATTTTCCTAAGGCTTATCTACTTCTTATGCGCATGAATGAGTGGGAAAGGATACCTCTTGCCATGTGGAAGTTCCTTGATACACAAGACAACCTTGTAGGACAAGGCTTTAAGGGAGATAAGAGTGGATACACATTGGGCTGAACTAGATGGATCCAAGAACCTCTTTGGGCCATCGGCCAACACATACAAGGATCCAACAAGACAAGTTTAAAGATGACAAGTCCACACACTAGCCCACTTCCCAAGCCCTTTAAACATCAAAGCCTTATAACACACAATCAAATTACTCATATGATAAAAATTCACATCTCTACATATGTACCCTCCTATGATTTAATTTAAATACTTCACTAACTTACCTAAGCCTCATCCAAGGGTAAAGGCCATGTAATTTCGCAAGCCATCAAACATACACATGCATCTATATCATTATAACACTTATGTATTTTACTAATTATGTGGGATGTTACACTCTCCCCACCAAATAGGAATTTTGTCCGCAAAATAAACTTACTTAAGAGCTAAACAGTTCTGGATAGCGATTCTGAATGTCGTCCTCGCGCTCCCAAGTGGCTTCAGCTGCCGATCTGTTGTTCCACAATACTTTCACCAAAGGAATTTCTTTAGAACGAAGTCGCTTGACAGATCTTTCAAGAATTTGGAACGGTTGCACTTGATACGTCAGATTTTCCTTTAATTCCACTTCTTCTGGCTGTAACACGTGAGATGGATCGGAGAGATATCTCCGTAACTGCGACACATGAAATACATTGTGAATTCCTGACAGATTTGGTGGTAAAGCCAACCGGTATGCAGACTCTCCAATCCGGTAAATAATCAGATATGGTCCTAAGTACCGTGGACTTAACTTCTTTACTCTCATTCTCCTTCTGAGTCCTGAGGTAGGTGTGATTCTCAAAAATACATGGTCTCCGACCTCGAAAGATAGGGGCTTATGACGCTTGTCGTAATAACTCTTCTGTCTGGCCTGAGCCCTCTGCATATTTTCCCGAATCACCTGATATTCGTAGTGCCCATAACGAGTCCTAAAAGCTATTTTCGGAATATCCTCCGGTTTGACCCGGATTTGATGGTATCCCGATCGTAAATCTATCTTGGAAAAGACTCTGGCTCCTCTCAGCTGGTCCATCAAATCGTCGATCCTCGGTAGCGGATACTTATTCTTCACCGTAACTTTGTTCAGCTGCCGGTAATCTACACACAGACGTAGACTACCATCCTTCTTCTTAATCAAGATGGCTGGAGCACCCCATGGAGAGGTACTCGGTCTGATGAATTCCTTTGCCAACAGTTCTTCTATTTGCTTCTTCAACTCTCGAAGTTCCAATGGTGCCATGCGATACGGAGCAATGGAGATTGGTCCAACTCCGGGAACAAGTTCGATGGAAAATTCTATTTCCCTATGAGGAGGCAATCGAGGTATTTCATCCGGGAATACCTCCTCGAATTCTCTAACTACAGGTACATTCTGAATTTGATTGTCAACCGAGGTCTCAGCCTCGATCGACAAAAGATACCCTGCTGCTCCCTTGCGGAGCTCTTTTCTAACTTGCAATAAAGAAATGAGAGAAAAAGGTTGAAAATTACCATCTTTCGCAGGAACAACGACTTTCCCTGCTCGACAGTCCAACGTTATCCCGTTTTCCGTCAACCAGTCCATACCGATAATCACATCGAAATTGAATACCGGTAGGACCACCAAGTTTACTGTATACGTGTTCCCTTCATACTGCAAAATAACACCTCTGCAGATCTCTGAGGCTGTGCACGATCCTCCAGTAGGGGTACTGATGTGCAACTCATAAGGTAACGGGGTTGGGGTGATGCCTATTCTCATAGCAGTGTGCTTTGCCATAAAAGAGCCAGACGCTCCAGAATCAAAGATAACAGAAATTGGGTGACCATTTAAAGTGACATTACCTTTGATCAAGTTGGGATACTTCTGCGCTTCATTCGCTTTCAGTGTGAACACCCGTGCTTGCGTAGGTTGTTGATTAGCTTTCTGGGGGCATTCGTAAGCAAAATGTCCTTGCTGGCCACATCTGAAACATGCATTGTTGCTCTTGCGACAAACTCCAAAGTGGTTCTTACCACAAGTAACACAAGCATTCGCACCCTGACGTCCAGTCGATGATTGACCAACAGCATTGCTTCTCTTAAAATTTCCAGGCCGCGCCTGCAACTGCGGACCTCTGCCTCGACCCCTACCAGGTGCCTTCCTAAAGAATCTGCCTGCTCTGTTTCCTCCGTGGAATTGTGTTGGTTGCTTATTCAAATTCTTGGCCTCGTTGATGATTCCTTCTGCCTGGCGACTCTGATTGATGAGCTCCGGAAGTGTACGATTAGCCGTTGTTAGTATGAGCTTACGGATTTCCGGATGTAATCCGCTTTCGAATTTCTCCACCTGCCATTCCTCATCATAGATATTCCGGTCAAAGTTGGCGTACTCGATCAGCTGCCCAAATTTTGCAATGTACTCATTGACCGACATGTTATCCTGCCTGAGTGACAGCAGTTCAGTGTGCTTCATTCTTCTCATTGCTTTAGGAAAATACTTATCCAAAAATACTTGTCTGAACACGGCCCACGTCAGCTCAACGTCCTGAGCTCTCAGCAGAGCCCTTGCACCAGTCCACCATGTTAGAGCTTCTCCCATCAGCTGGTACGATGCGTAATCGGTCTTCTGCGCTTCCGGGCATGCCATGCGTTCGAATATATGCTCGATCATCTGCAACCACTTCGCTGCAGCCTCGGGGTTGTCTTCACCCTCAAAGGTAGGTGGTTGGAAGTTGCGGAAGTCTTTCAACCTCCGACGGGCAATTTCTTCTGCATTGTCATGCAGTGGGGGTTGGTTCTGGTTCTGTTGCCTATGGTCGCGCCATTCTTGGCTCATATTCTGAATGAATGTTGCCAGTCCCCCAATGGTAGTGATAAGATCCTCTTCCGCATCGCCAAACCTTCCCCGAGTTGAACCGCGACTACCTGCCATGATTCTGCACTCACAATATCATGAAATGAGTTGATCAGGCTCACCGCAAGTTATTTATGGCAGCAGTCCCAAGTAGGTACTCGGGTTCAATTCGGATAAGTTAACCATGCATCCGTGTCTTATCACAGAACGGTCTTAACAATCTAACTACACTAGTTAATATATACTCAAACAATTAAACTATAGCACATTTAGTCAGTCAATCAGCAGATAAACACAATCAACAATCAATTCAATCAATCACAAGCAAATCCATGGATCAAACTGCTCTGATACCAATTAGTGTAACGCCCTCCCTTGTATGCATCAAAGAGAGTCGTTTGCTAAGCGGAATTAGAGTCTTTAACGTCACATAAGCTAATCAGAGATTCTTATTCTAAATACAAATCCGTAGGGCGTTTCAAAATTCTTATCACCTCTTTTTGGACGATAAAAAATATTTCAAGTGATTTAGAAAGAGCACGTTGGGGGCTTCGCGTGCATATAAAATAATAGTAAATCGGAGTTCGTTTGCTCATAGAAACACCACCCGTAAGGTGCACTGTAAAAACTCAGCACTTAGACGTTCAAAAATTCCTTTCGCAAAACGTTTTTCCAAAACAGCCGCTGTTCATAAAATTTCAATGTAAAATAGAGATGATAAAGTCTACAGTCATCCAAGAGTACCAAAATATTAAGCATTACAGTCATCCAATCAAACAGACAGTAACAGTGAAAGTCCATGCATCAGCAAGCAACAGCAAACATCACTCCTTCAAATGCTTTTACGTCCTCCTGCCATTTAGGAAAAAAGCAGCCCCGAAGGGGTGAGAATGATCCCAGTAGTGTGGCAACAAAACCAATAATATAACAGTATTAACTAGGCACAAAATCATAAACAGTCACTTCAACATATCCTTGTTCCTTTTCCTTTTTTTTTCCTTTTCATCATATACATATATATTGTGTATATAACGCCTTTCCTTTGCGCTTTTAGCACCGTCGTGCGCGCACTTCACAGTGGATATCATATACACATGGCACCTGAGCTCGGTGGATTCCAACTGTGGGCCTATGCGGACTGATGCCAAGTGTCCCATACCCTGGTACCTTAGGGATGCCTATATGATGCTTGCTCAAACACATGGTCCTGTACATAACTATTCTAAAAAGCAAGGCCTATATGATCTTGGTATATGCATGCCATGCTATGCTTTCACACACAAAGCGTAAAAATAAATGCGGTATGATGTAAGGTGCATGCTTATATACTTGTCATATATGTTATGCTGCCACATAACATCTTTACCTCATAATCATATAGCCATCACGGCACATTCTTGGCAGTTTTCTTTCATCATAAGGAACATAATACTTTTACGGAGTATGGAGCATCATGTCACAACTTTATACCAGTAGTCAATAATCACATTAGGTAATATCGCCTGACACTTACCTTGCGTGCCTTAAATAATACCAAACAACAGCAAAGTATCTCACTTCTTAAGCGCACCTAAATCAATTACAACCAATCATTTACAGCGGAGATTTACAGCAGAAACAGTGAGCATACAGCAGCGTTTTACAGCAGAAAACAGTGATGTTTGTTCTTAAAACAGTGAGCAGAAAACAGTGAGTTGTTCTTTAAAACAGTGAGCAGAAAACAGTGACGTTTTCCTTAAAAGCAGTGGGCAGAAACAGTGACGTTTTACAGCAGGAAAACAGTAGCACCTTACAGCAGCAAACAGTGACCATTTTCAAACAGAAACAGTGACATCTTGAACCTCAAAACAGTGGCAGAACAGTGGCATCAAACAGTGGCAGAAACAGTGGTATTTGAACGTTAAAACAGTGACATAAGTAGTGGTATTTGCATATCAAAACAGTGGCATGAATGGTAGCATTTGATCATCAAAACAGTGACACAAGTAGTGATTTTTTGAACATTAAAACAGTGGCATAAATAGTGGTTTTTGGACATTAAAAGAGTGGCATAAATAGTGATTTTTGAACATCAAAACAGTGGTATAACTAGTGATTTTTGATCATCAAAACAGTGGCATAATTAGGAGTATTTGAACACCAATACAGTGGCATAAAGAGTAGTGTTTGGACATCAAGATGGTGATCATTTTATGCAGAAACAGTGGCACATTAAGTACTAAAACAGTGAGCACTTTTTTGTGCAGAAACAGTGGCATGTGAGGCACTAAAACAGTGGCATGTGAGGCACTAAAATAGTGAGCATTTTGTGCAGAAACAGTGGCATGTTTATCCTCAAAACAGTGGCACATTCATAGGGAAACAGTGGCATTAACTCAAGCATAACCATGAGACTTTCATTCCATAACTTAAGCATACAAGTCATCATCAAATAGCTCCATCCTTATACCTTCACCATGCTCAATCAAGAATCCAAAACAAAACAGAATCAAGGAGACATCTCATGCACACACATGGTTACACACAATGAAAGGAGTCTAAGTTCTAAGCTTACCTCTTGTAGCACACACTTCTTGGTCAAGGATCACACACCACACCTTCTATCTTTACAAAATAACAAGTTCACCCTTCCTATGAGATGGCTTGTGCGCATACAATGGTGAGGAGAACACTTTGGACAGCTTCCAAGGGTGAAAAACTAGGCTGGACAGTGAGGGAAAAGAGAAGAAAAGCTTGCACTACTCTTGGTGTAAAGGCCACGGTTTGGGAGATGTGAGGGAGATGAGTTACCAAAGTCTTCTTTCTCCTAAAGCTCCTACAATGCTCGGCTAGGGATGTGAGGGGAAAGGGGAAGAAGGTTGGCTGAATGTGCAAAGTGAGGACAGCCCTCTTGTGCGCACAAAATAAAGAGGAGGGAGGAGAGGTTGGAATGATGAAGCATCATGGAAATTTCTGATTTCTTGTGGAAGTGGGGCTGCAAGTTTGGTCAAAACAAGTAAGGAGCTTGCTTCTTGCACACTCTAGGCGCATGCAAGGAGGTGAGGTGGGTGGTTGTCATCATGTGCACATGCAAGGGTGATCTCTTGGTCAACACTCTATGCAGATTTTGTGTCATAAAAATCTGATTTTGGAACTTCCCTTATGCGCCCATGATGAGGAGTGTGCAGCCCAAAAGAATGCTAAGGAGTACAAGTGTCTTCCATGCAAAGAAGTTGAAGTCAAATGGTGCACATGCTAGGAGTGAGGTGGCGGTCATGCAAGGCTGAATTGGAAGATTTTCCTAAGGCTTATCTACTTCTTATGCGCATGAATGAGTGGGAAAGGATACCTCTTGCCATGTGGAAGTTCCTTGATACACAAGACAACCTTGTAGGACAAGGCTTTAAGGGAGATAAGAGTGGATACACATTGGGCTGAACTAGATGGATCCAAGAACCTCTTTGGGCCATCGGCCAACACATACAAGGATCCAACAAGACAAGTTTAAAGATGACAAGTCCACACACTAGCCCACTTCCCAAGCCCTTTAAACACCAAAGCCTTATAACACACAATCAAATTACTCATATGATAGAAATTCACATGTCTACATATGTACCCTCCTATGATTTAATTTAAATACTTCACTAACTTACCTAAGCCTCATCCAAGGGTAAAGGCCATGTAATTTCGCAAGCCATCAAACATACACATGCATCTATATCATTATAACACTTATGTATTTTACTAATTATGTGGGATGTTACACATACCTCTCATGTCTGCCTTTAATATCATACAGCTCCTTGAGATGCATGATAATAGAGGGGGCATCCATATGCTCGTGCTGTTTACGCAGTTCAGGCGACATGGATGCCAGCATAATGCAACAAGCCAACACATTATCATCCATGTGTCGCTTGTGGGTTTCGAAATCAAATTCCGTGAACCCATCTTCCCCTTCCTTAGGCGCAATAGGCAAAGCAGTGTCAAGGACATAAGCTATCTTTTCGGTCTTAAGAACAATTCTTAAGTTCCGATACCAGTCCATAAAATTTGAACCGGTCAGTTCATTCGTATCGAGAATTGAATGCAGTGACAGTTGATTAGTCATACTAAAAGTTGAAAAGATGTAAATATGGTTTTAGTTAATATACAGTTATGTAGTTAAAAGCAAATTATTAAAGACTTGAAATAATTTGCCCCTCCCACTATTTTATCTAAGTCAATGACCCTTACCTTAAATAATGGGTTGATCTTTATCAACAGTATCTCATACCCTCTCTTAACATTAGGTTGACAACTCTTTGTCACTTTGGGGTGCATCTCATGCAACCAACCTAGCACCATTACCCTAAGCA
Organism: Gastrolobium villosum; assembly: GCA_032173675.1. Classification (NCBI taxonomy): domain Eukaryota; kingdom Viridiplantae; phylum Streptophyta; class Magnoliopsida; order Fabales; family Fabaceae; genus Gastrolobium; species Gastrolobium villosum. The sequence goes on along the minus strand of JAVKPL010015088.1, from coordinate 85,465 downwards.
CATAAGCCTGGTTGTGCCTGCAACTTATGTCTTAGTTAAGCATTAAACCAGCACTCTAAGTGTCTTACACTTCGAACACTACTCTAGCTCAACGAAAAAGTGGGTCCCAACTGAGTTGTGGAGCACCACTATGTAGAAGAGTTTTGAGTAGCATTGGTGGTGGGAGGTAATCATATGCTTAATTATTTATTCTTTTAAGGGTTCCTTTTATCTTGGGGTTAATTAGGTCCCATCAAACGCATATTGTAAGTTATCATGCTAGTCGTTACCTATGTCAAACATCTATCGGTATACACTAGTCGCTATTGGACAAACATAATAACCATACAAAACGCGATTTGCCCAATTCATGCATACTAGACATTCTAATCATACATGCATATAAACAGTTTATATTGAGATAGCCATGGTGCTCGCGCTTTTGTCCTTTTGCTTCTTTAAGCAACGGCCGCTTGTCGTCTATACGCTACTAGCCTATTTCTCTAATTACAAATAATTAAAGAAACTCCATAACATCTTTGGAGGGACAAAATTACAAAATTTAAATTACAAATACACTTGTAAATTAAAAGGCGCGATTACACATTAATTTAAAATTCAAAATTCAAATCCGGGCACCATGACCATCCCCTTCCTGTTTGTACCTCAAAAGTTCAAAACTTGCAAACACAAACATTATATTATCACATAACATTTTCACATGTATTTTGACATTTAACATTTAAACATTAAAATAACATCAAGATTCATAATCTTAAATTTCTCATTGGCCGAATTTAAAAAACAATTTTAATTCAAATTTTGTTAATTCTTTCTCAAAGAAAACAAAATTAAACCATGCATGTAGCCATAAACTCCTTCATGGCCGAATCATATAGGTGACTATATGATAAATTTTGTCACAAAATTTCATGCATATAAACATGACACAATTCATGGAGAAAAATAAGAAATCATTCAAGGTACTCTTAGTACCCTCCATGGCCGAATCTACCCTTTCACACAGGGTGTTCCTTTTAAAACTTTCATAAAGAAAAAGAAACTAAACCATGATGCATAATGTTTTATGAACACAGAATCAAATTTACATGTTCATAAAAACAAAAACTTTAACACTTTAAAGGATTTGTGATTCAAAATCCATATGCAGAATTTAAACTTTAACCCTTTAAAGATTTTTGACAGTGAAAAACTCCTTTCACAAACAAGGTACCATCACCAGTCGATGGTAAAGCAACCGGGCTCTGATACCACTTGAAAGTAAACTGGCCTTTGAAGGCCGATGCATGTAAGGTGTAAAACAAAAATTTTACAGCGGAACATACAAGCACACATAGGTTCATGCTTTAAGACAGCATGATGTTACCTTATTTTTGGCCTGATCAGTCAGGGAGATCAGATGTTAGGCTTGAAGGGTTCAAACCCTCTAATGGTGATCCACATCACCGTTCGTCAATGATGCAAGAACCCTTTCTTGAAAGCCACCAGATGAACACCACAGTGAGGCTTGCTATGCGCACAAGTGGTGAAGGTGGAGGCTAGGTATTCTGTTTGAAAAGGTGTAGTGAACTACCCTACAGAATGGTGCATAGATGGAGGAGAGTTGGCTAGGTTTTCATCAAAACCCTAAGTTGAGGAACAAGTGTTATGCGCACAACTTGGAGAGGATGAGAGATTTAAATCATTCAAAATGAAAACCAACTTTCAAACTCTTTTGAAGTTTGCGCATGGAACAGGGAGGATAAGGTGGAGCTGTTGCAAAACCAATTTTGCCAACACCCTCCAATCTTATCCACATGAAATTAAGTTCAAAATAATTTAAACTTAAATTCATAAACTATCATATAGTATACTTTTCATGCGCATAATTCAGCCCTAGAAGGGGTCCAAATATATTGAGTAGTTGTATTCAAAATTTGAATCAACTCACCCACTGATTCCCTCAACCACCAAATCTGAATGGAGCTTTGTTTTAAGTGATAAGATGACATCCTTATCACTTAAATTTGCGCACCAAACAGCCCAAGGAAGTGCTCCAAAGATGCTTCTTGATCCAAGGAATATGCTCCAATAAGATCCTGTCTTATCCTTTTGTTATGAAACAACTTTTCAAAGCCAATTCAAATTCGAATTCAAACATTTGAATTCAAATGTTCAAACATTCAAATTCAAAATTCAAAATTCAAAATTCAAAATTTCAAATTTCAAATTCAAAATTCGAATTTCAAAATTCAAATTCCAAATTCAAATTTCAAAATTCAAATTTCAAATTCAAAATTCGAATTTCGAAATTCAAATTCCAAATTCAAATTTCAAAATTCAAATTTCAAATTCAAAATTCGAAATTCAAATATTTGATTATTAATTTAACTAATTAAATTAATTAGCAATGGCTTGGACTATCCAAGCCCATTACTAAGCTCCATGCACCACCCACCCATTTAGGTGGGCTTCCAAACAGCTTCTTGGGCTAACAACCATTATTAGGCCCAATACCTTTAAAGCTAGTCCATCATGACTACAAGGTGTTAGTGTGTGACCCATTAGGTCTAACTTAGCTTCTGACATAACTGGGCTTGGGCCCAACAAGCCCACAACCCAATTAATGACAACACAGAGCACTAGCAATGCTTTGTTGCCCCAGAACTAGTCAGATTAATGACTTGATCATCCTATTGCACATATTTGGTTACCGTATGTTTTTGCCTTCGTCTCGGTTATCTTCCCATTAACCTAGGGTAAGGAAATGTATCAACCCCTGCGGTTTAGGGTAAGCTTTATTCGAAATAGGGAATCTTCAATTTACTGACTCTAAAGGCAGATCATCTCATGATCTCTTTTACTATGCATAGATTCCCGAGTCCCTGTAAATGTCATCTCGATTTCTCCGGTTTACAGATAACCTAATCTCTCACAGAGATTTGACGAATTCCTTCAGCTTATTACCCTAGCCCTGTGCCCTTTAAGGACACGCCCAATAGTATACCTATGAGTCTCCATGTTTCAGGCAGACGAGGTATACAATCAAAACATGCCTTCAAGAACACAGTCTAGGTAATAACTTCTGGTCTAAGAAAAGACATACCCAAACATAAAGAGATTACTCTAATGACACTATCTGTGAGATTTCCTCATAGAGTCTCTTTTTGGGTCTGTTCAGTGCGAGCTATACTCTTATAGGTCCACCCACGACTTTAGCTAAGATATCTCCATATCTGCAACTCATGAGGTCTTTACCTTGTATCCATATACAAGTAGATAAGTCGTACTAGTCTTTACTCGAGATCACTGATCCCCAAACTCAGTGTCTCTAGACTAGGAACATATAATTAGGAATAGACATGCAATATCCTTGAATCCTCATGATCGTGATCTCATCACAGATACTCAAGAGATACCTGTTCTATTCCAAGGGGTTTATCCAGTTCGTTCATATAATATTAACAGTAATATCGAGACACAATATGAAACTGAATAAATAGTGCTTTCATTTATTTGCGACAAACAAAGTTCTACATCTAGTGTCCTTTATTTAATCAAAAGACTGTCTTTAGGACACCCATATACTAACAGCTACCACATTGGCCTTACCAAGATGGTACTTCAGCTCAAAGTCGTAATCTTTCAGGAACTCCTTCCATCTTCTCTGCCTCATGTTCAACTCCTTCTAGTCAAACAGATACTTCAAGATCTTGTGGTCACTAAACACCATAAACTGCATACCGAAGTAATAATGCCTCCAAATCTTGAAAGCAAACACGTTCGCAGCCAAATCCAAATCATGAGTTGGGTAGTTTACTCATGAGGCTTCAACTGCCTCGAAGCAAAAGCCACAGCTCTACCAGACCGCATCAACACACAGCCAGCCCATTACCAGAAGCATCACGGTAAAGCTCAAACTGCTCCTCAGGATCAGGAAGGACCAACACAGGGGAAGTAGTCAATCTCTCCTTCAACTCCTGAAAGCAATCCTCACACTCGTGAGTCCACACAAATGGAGTCTCCTTCCGAGTAAGACGAGTCAACGGGAGAACCATCATAGAGAAACCCTTGATGAACCTACGGTAGTAACCTGCCAAACCTAGGAAACTCCTCACTTTCGAACTGTCTTGGGCCTCTCCCAATCCAGCACGGCCTCAATCTTGTTGGGATCCATTGCAACTCCATCTGCTGAAATCACATGCCCCAGAAACTTGACTGATTTGAGCCAAAACTCACACTTAGAAGGCTTAGCATAAAGCTTTTTCTCCTTCAAAACTTGCAGAATAATCCTCAGATGCTTCGCATGCTCCTCCTCAGTCTTGGAGTAAATTAGAATGTTGTCAATGAAGACAATCACAAACTGATCCAAAAATGGCTGGAAAATCCTGTTCATGTAATCCATGAACACTGCCGGCGCATTTGTGAGTCCAAAAGGAATCACCAAATACTCAAAGTGACCGTATCTTGAACGAAACGCGGTCTTCGGGACATCCTCCGGCTTCACCCAAATCTGATGGTATCCGGACCGGAGATCAATTTTAGAATGCACACAAGCGCCCCTGAGCTGATCCAACAGATCATCAATCCGAGGAAGGGGATACTTGTTCTTGATCGTCACCTTGTTCAACTACCGGTAATCGGTGCACAATCGCATTGTCCTGTCCTTCTTCTTCGCAAAGGTGACCGGTGCTCCCCAAGGAGACACACTCGGCCGGATGAAATCTTTCACTGAAAGATCCTCGATATGCTTCTTCAGCTTGGCCAACTCCGGTGGTGACATCCGATATGGAGCTAAAGAAATTCTCCCCATACCAGGCAACAAATCAATGGAGAATTCTATCTCCCGCTGTGGCGAAAACTCCGGAATCTCCTCAGGAAACACCTCAAGGAACTCCCCCACCACAGGAATGCTAGTGATATCCTCCTGTGTCCCACTCACCAAACCTCCCAACATGACATACCCGAATGCCTCTGCTCTCAAGGCCCTCCTAGCCTGCAGCATTGAAATATATGGCGACGAACTAGCTGTGGAATCACACAGAGACATCACCACGCGTTTTGCACTGTAATCGATCAGTGCACAGTTTCTAGACGACCAATCCATGCCCAGAATAATTTCCAAGTTGGCCATCGGCAACCCTATCAGATCTATCGAGAACTCACAGCCATTTCACTGAAACGCTACATCGCGGTGAACAGTGGTAGAATCACAAATTTCTCCGGTGGCGGTAGTCACCCGCAATGGTGGATAAAGCACAGACATGGGCAGCTCAAGCCCCAAAGCAATCGGGGTTGCCACAAACGAATGTGTAGCCCCGGAATTAAACAACACATCAACAGAAGAATCACCAATAGACACAATACCTCTAACATGGTTCGGAGCGCGGTCCGACTGCTGCCTATCCAAGGTGTACACTCGCCCCGAAACAGGTGGCAGTGTAGGTGCCGAAGTAGAAGCCATCGGAACCATCTGTAAAGGAACTGCCTGAACAGCTGCAGCTCTCGCCGTCGATGACGGACAGTCTCTGGAGAAGTGGCCCTTCTTGCCACACTGGAAACAGATCAGCTGACCAGAAACACAACAACCAACATGCTCCTTCCCGTACCCCGCACACCTCGGAGTGGAAGAGGCCTAACTGAACTCCCCTGCTGTGAAGTGGCTCTCTTGAACTGACCAGGCGCCTGCCTCGTCGTCAACTGCTTACCCTTGCCCTTCCCAGCAAACTTTCTGTCATTCCAGGATGTAGGAGTAGGAGTGGAAACAACAGTCCCCTTGGTCTTGTCGACCTTGGCCTTGCATGCCACGCAAACATCCTCAATATCCTTACACTGTTGAACCAGTGTACCAAAATCCCTCGAAGCAGCTCCAGCAATATGATCAGCAATCACCTCACTAAGTCCTCTCCGGAACTTAGCAGCCAGAAACGTCGGAGTAGGAGGAATCATCCGGAAGTGTGCAAACTTCACAAGCTCATTGAACTTGGCCAAGTACTCATCCACAGTCATCGAGCCCTGAACCAAACGATCAAATTCCCCCTGTTTCCTTTCCTGAGCATCGTAGGGAAAGTATCTGCCCAAGAAGCACTCCTCAAAGAATGGCCATGTGTAAGAACCCGCACCGCTAATTAAGGAAATTAATTGATTAATTGTGATAAATTAGGAAATGATTCCATAATTGACCCTAATAATTATTATATGGCTTAAATAATTATAGCAAGTGGGTAAGAATGCTGAAAGTCGCTTTTCGAAAGAAAAGTGCAGATACCGGTTCTGCTAGTCGGTATAAATGCGTACCGAAAAAGTATCCTGGAAAATTATAATGAGTGCATGATAATTACTAGAATAATATGTAGGACTTTTAAAACGAGTTTCAAGTCAAAATAATGAGATATGGTGCCAGAACTGATATTGGCTATGGAAAAGCGTGTACCGAAAAGGTGCTCCGAAAAATAAAATAAGAATATGACAAATCTTAGAAAAATGAGTAGGTTAAGATTCCAAATTTTGGGATTGAAATGTTTTGCGTAGCTATTAATGCTAATATTGCGCGTTAAATGCTAAACCGCTATATATATGCTTATTAGCACACAACCCTAGGTTGAGTTTGCAGTTTTCTTACGTGAAGTTGGCTGCTGAGTGAGTGTCTCATACTTGCCACCTTCTCCTTGACCATTCCTTGCTTGATGAACCATCAAATGACCTCTTTTCCTTTGATTCTTCTTCTTGTTTCATGGTAAACACTTGGTAGTGAGGTTTGGGAGGGTTGAGTCATTTAGTTTCTGAACTTGTGTCACTGTTTTGGGGAAGGGAGAGTGCTGGTTGGGTGATGGGTGAAGAAGTCACCATTTACTTGGTTGTTGGAGCACTAAGGAGCAAACTTTGTGAAGAAAGGCCCTTCCTCGTGAGGTATTATCGTGCACCTTGTTGAAGCAGATTGGAGGAGCTTGTAGTGAGCTCCAAGAGCACCTATAGCTACTGCCTTGAAGCTTGGGTAAGTTGTACCACCTTGTTCTTGAGTTTTAATGCTTAAAAGAGATGTCTTGGCATGTTTAATGAGTTAAACAAGTAACCAATTGGTATGTGGACGTAAAAGAGTATAAAAATGCATGTTTTAACGTTTGGAAGTGATAAAAATGGAACCATGGAAGGATATCTTTGAAGAAATGCAGCAACTGCATTTTGTCGCGAAATATCCGGATATTTCCAGTGAGATATCCGGATATGGGATATACTGATATTTCCAGTGAGATATCCCGATATGGGATATCCTGATATTTCCAGTGAGATATCCCGATATGGGATATCTTGATATTTCCAGTGAGATATCCGGATATGAGACATCCTGATATTTCCAGTGATATTTCCAGTGAGATATCCAGATATTAGGACAGCAACGAACCTGTTTTGGTAGAAATTAATATCTTGAGCTACAGATCCCCAAATCGAGTGCCGTTTGGACCTATATGAAGCTAACATATAGGGCTAAAATTCTGTAAATTTTTGTAGCCTTTGGATAAGTGGTTTGATCGCAGTGTGATTTTGAAGTCGCATTTTGGTTGCTGGAAATTCCGGTTACAGCAGTCACCTTGCGTAAAACATAACCGGAGTTATACAACTCCGATTGAGGCGTATAATATGTCGTTGGAAAGCTGGAGATGTCTAGTTTAACATATTAAAATCTTAGAATTTTTGGTAAAGAGATTCAATTAAATTTTTAAAAAGAGTAAACGCAGTTTAATGCTTAAGGCTTTGAGAAAAGCCTGCAGTAAGCGAAAATGAGAAAGAAGACGTATTCCTTTTGTCATGAAATTATAGAGCATGAGTATTGATGATAATTCTGATATAAACAGAATGTGATTGTGCTGTTTGGTGACCTTGAGCTAGCGTGGACTCTTGGCTTGGATAGTTAGCTTGCGAGGTAAGCTTTCGTGTCCTCGATTTAGCCATTGTTGGTTCCACCATTTCCCATGGGGGGATGGTTTATATGCATGATGTGTTTTTTATGTACTATTTTATTGAAATGCTATGGAGTTGTTAAGTGTAATTGCTATATGATATTTATGTGGTGTTTGCCTTAAAGGGAAGCCATGGGGTGGTCCTTTGGGGGTAGGTATAGCATGGGCTGATATAGCATGGGCTGGTACTGTGTGGGTAATAGACGTATTCCTGCACTTATTTGATCAGTAGAATAGTATAACCTATATAACATGATATCTACTGCATTGCACTCTTTTGGAACTTATATCAGATTTATGCTTTTGAACTTATATTTGCACATGTAAGTGAGCTTAGGGTGGAAGAGCTTTGAGGACCCCTTGTCTTACTGAGATTTCTTGTTTAGAGATCTCACCCCACTTTTGGGGATGCTTATTTCAGGTTCAGGTAATTTGGGGGCTGATGCCTCTGGCGGCAGGAGGCCAGAGCTTAGTTGATATATAGACTTAATGTATGCTGACATGACTGGACTTGGATGTTGTTTATGTTTTCTGCTAGTATTATGTTATTTGAGATGAAACTGTTGTTGGCTATGTTGCCTTATTTGGTGAGCATGGGGTTTGTCCATGCCACATAGACTTGGTTATGTCTTGTTTTGATTAAAGTTGTTTTAATGTATCAGGATGTTTGTCCAGGCTATATGTTGTAGTCCTGTGACTTAGATACTCACTGTATTTATATATTGAAATATTTCAGTTAACTGTTTTGCAATTTACATACAGGCAATGTTTTTATGAAAATGAATTAAGTAATTCAACTTGGTAATGATAATGACGTCATAATTGGAAAGAAAAAGTTATTCCGCATTTTTAATTAAGCACCGCTTAATACGATGTAATGTTAATATTCCGGGTATACACGGGGTGTCACATTTTATGGTATCAGAGCACTTTCTAGGTAAAAGCCTGTATGTATTGCAATAACTTAGGATGTTGGGTAGTGTGTCTGTCTCTTGTGTTTGCTCCGATGGTTTTTTATTAGGATAATGCATATGTTATCACATTGTGTGGGTCTGATCAACTCTTAATTTGTGTAACTTGTGCAGAGTCATGGTAGGACCCAGGAGAACTCGAGAGACTGCTGGGGATCAACCCGATCCTATCCTGGCTGCATTGGCTGAGTTGCAGGCGGCTAGATTAGCCGATCAGGAGGCCACTAGATTGGCCAACTTGGCAATGATGGAGCCATTCGTGAGGTGAACCGGAAAGCCTCGGAAGATGTTCGTGAGACAAACCGGAGAACCATTGAGGATGTCCTCGAGGCGAACAGGTTGGAAAACATGACCATGATGAGGGTCATGTTGGAGGAGATGAGGACTAGTCCTGCTGTTGGTCAGTTCCCTCCGCCACCACCTCCACCTAGTCTGCAGGAGGAGAGCCAGAGCCAGAGCCACGTTGTGGGCACTGGTCATGCTTTTGGGGTGATGGAACCCTTTGTGGAGCCTACTGAAGATAGAGACGTGATTGATCGCCGGCTTAAGGCTTTCCGCAAGCATAAGCCACCTTCCTTTGATGGGTCTTATAATCCTATTGTTGTGGCTAGATGGCTACATGCGCTGGACAAGATCTTCCGGCTTATGCAGTGTACTGACCCGCAGAAGTTGATGTTTGCAACCTACATGCTGGAGGGCGATGCCCATGAGTGGTGGATGAACACCTCTCATGCTTTTGAGATGCAGGGTCATGTCATGACATGGCCATTCTTCGAGGATTGCTTTTTAGGTCAGTATTTCCCATATGATGCACAGGAGAGAAAGCAGGGGGAGTTCGACAGGTTGGTACAGGACTCGTTGTCTGTGGATGAGTACCTGACTAAGTTTAATGAGCTGGTTAGGTTCGCTCACTTTCGGATGGAGAGGCCTACTCTGATCTTCTTGGCTGCTAACTTCAGCAGGGGACTTAATGAGGATATTGTTGGTTACCTCGCTGGTTCGGCTTCGAGAGACTTCGGGACACTGGTGCAGCAGTGTCGGAGCATCGAGGACTTCTATAACTCGAGTAAGGCCAAGATTACTGAGATGAAAGGAGCTGGTGACAGTAAACTGGCATTGAAGGCCAATGCATGTAAGGTGGAAAAACAAAACTTTTTCACGCGGAAACATACATGCACATAAAGATTCATGCTTTAGGACAACATGATGTTACCTTGTTTTGGCCTGATCAGTCAGGGAGATCAATTGTCAGGTTTGAAGGGTTCAAACCCTCTAATGTTGATCCACACCACTGTTCGTCAATGATGCAAGAACACCTTCTTGCAAGCCACCAGATGATCACCACAATAAAGCTTGCTATGCGCCCAATTGGTGAAGGTGGAGGCTAGGTATTATGTTTGGAAAGGTGTAGTGAACTACCCTACAGAATGGTGCATGAGATGAAGGAGTGTAGGCTAGGTTTTGTGAAAAACCCTAAGGAGAAGAACCACCCAAGTAAAGTTGCGCACAAGAGGGTTAAGAGAATGATCTTTTTAATCAAATTTTTCTTTCAAACTTATTTGAAAGTGGCGCATGAAATCAAGGAGAATCAAGTGGAGTTGTTGCAAATCAAATCTAGCCAACAACCTCCAATCTTATCCTCATGAAATGAAGTTCAAACCTAGTCAAACTCTAACTTAAAAACCATCATATGGTTACCCATTTCATACGCAATATTCAGCCCAAAAAGAGTCTAAATATGTTGAGTGGTTGCATTCAAAATTTGAACCAACTAACTCACTTATTCTCTCAACTACCAAATCTAATTGGAGATTTGTTTGAATGACAAGATGTCATTCTTATCCACTGAAACTTGCGCCCCAAATTAGCCCTTGGTGATCTCCAAAGATCTTCTCTTGAAACAAGGGATTTGTTCCAACAAGATCTCATCTTATCCTTTTGTTATGAAACAACTTTTCATATCCAATTCAAATTCGAATTTAAACACTTGAATTCAAGTGTTCAAACATTCAAATTCAAAATTCAAAATTTCAAATTTCAAATTCAAAATTTAAATTTCAAAATCAATTTCAAAATTCAAATTTCAAATTTCAAATTTCAAATTCAAAATTCGAATTTCAAAATTCAAATTCCAAATTCAAATTTCAAAATTCAAATTTCAAATTCAAAATTCAAATTTCAAATTCAAAATTCAAAATTCAAGTGTTTGATTATTAATTTAACTAATTAAATTAATTAGTAATGTCTTGGACTATCCAAGCCCATTACAAAGCTCCATGCGCCCTCCACCTTTTTAGGTGGGCTTCCAAACAGTTTCTTAGGCTAACAACCATTATTAGGCGTAATACCTTTAAAGCTAGTTCATCATGACTACAAGGTGTTAGTGTGTGACCCATTAGATTCAACTTAGCTTCTGACATAACTTGGCTTGGGCCCAACAGGCCCACAACCCAACTAATGACAACACAGAGCACTAGCAATGCTTTGTTGCCCCAGAACTAGTCAGATTAATGACTTGATCATCCTATTGCACATATTTGGTTAACGTATGTATTTCCCTTCATCTCGTTTATCATCCCATTAACCTAGGGTAAGGAAATTTATCAACCCCTGCGGTTTAGGGTAAGGTTTATTCGAAATAGGGAATCTTCAATTTACTGACTCTAAAGGCAGATCATCTCATGATCTCTTTTACTATGCATAGATTCCCAAGTCCCTGTAAATGTCATCCTGATTTCTCCGGTTTACAGATAACCTAATCTCTCACAGAGATTTGACGAATTCCTTCGGCTTATTACCCTAGCCCTGTGCCCTTTTAGGACACGCCCAACAGTATACCTATAAGTCTCCATGTTTCAGGCAGACGAGGCATACAATCAAAACGTGCCTTCTAGAACACAGTCTAGGTAATAACTTCTGGTCTAAGGAAAGACATACCCAAATATAAAGATATTACTCTAATGACACTATCTGCGAGATTTCCTCATAGAGTCTCTTTTTGAGTCTGTTCAGTGCGAGCTATACTCTTATAGTCCACCCACGACTTTAGCTAAGACATCTGTAAGAACCCGCATCGCTAATTAAAGTAATTAGTGAATTAATTATGATAATTAGGAAATAATTCCATAATTGACCCTAATAATTATTATTGGGCTTAAATAATTATAGTAAGTGAGTAAAAATGCTGAAAGTCGCTTTTCTGAAGAAAAGTGCAGATACCGGTTCTGCTACCCAGTATAAATGCGTACCGAAAAAGTATCTCGGAAAATTATAATAAGTGCATGATAATTACTAGAATATTATGTAGGACCTGTAAAACAAGTTTCAAGTCAAAATAATGAGAAATGATGTCAGGACTGATACTGGTTATGGAAAAATGCGTACCAGAAAGGTGCTCCGAAAAATAAAATAAAAATATGAAAAATCTTAGAAAAATGAGTAGTTTTAGATTCCAAAGTTTAGGATCAAGATATTTTGCATTGCTATTAAGGCTAATACTGCGCGTTATGACTTAAGTGGCTATTTATACTACCATTAGTGGGCACATAACCCTAGAAAATTATCCTATGCGTGAGTGTTGAGGAGGCTGAGCAGCTGCCACTGTTCCATTGCTCCTCATTTTCTCCTTAGCCTTGTGACTTCTTTTCTTCCATTTCTCTTCACCTTGAGACCACCATTTCTCTTGAGTCATTCATAAAGAGTCCTTGTGTAAGTGTGTTTGAACCTTTGGAGAGTGAAAGGTTCTCCATTTCTGAGTGGTAGCGACTGTTATAGGGTGATTTTGGGGCTGAGTTGGTGTGTTCTTGTGGTGAGAGTCTTGTCCTGGACTTTGAAGGCTTCAAGAAGCCATTTTGAAGGGGAAAGGTGTAACCTTGTTATTCATTTTCGTACACCTATATGGACAGAACCTTGGAGCTGGGTTTGGAGCTCCAAGCCACTTCATTTTCGGAGTTTTAAGACTTGGACGGTATACTTTGGTCACACTTTGTGTATTTTGATGTTTTAAGCTTGTTTAAGCAATTAAAAATCGTAACTTGAACCATTTGATTAAAGGAATGTGTTTTTGTGTTCATAACATGTTAATAAACATCAGTTTAAGGAGTTCTTGGACTCCAGATCGAATTTGGATCATTGGAGGTCGATTTTACCTTTAAAACTCAGTTTTCTGCATTCTGTCGAAGAAGTATTCGAATACTTTTCGGGCAGTATTCGAATACTTTTCTGGGAAAATGCAGTAATCGAATACTTCGCGAGACTGCAGCGACCTAGTTTAGTAAAATTTCGATATCTTGAGCTACAGGGCTCTAAATTGAGTGAGGGGATTTCTCTAAGTTTATGTTTGAAGTCGCGACCCCCATTGCTGGAAATTCAGCTTGTTGTAAGAACTTTGCAAAAAACATAACCGGAGTTATACAACTCCGATTGAGACATAAAGTATATCGTTGGAAACCTCAAGATGTCTAGTTTAACACTGTAAATATTAGAATATGAATATTGATATAATTGTTGGTCTAAAACAGATTGTGATTCTGCTGTGTTTGGACTTTGAGTTTGTGCGGACTCTTGGCTTGGATAGCTAGCTTGCAAGGTAAGCTTTCGTGTCCTCGGTTTAGCCATGTTGTGGTTCCACATGTCCCATGGGGATGTGGTTTATGCATGTTGTGTTTCATGCTTTTGATATTTGGAAATGCTGTTGAGCTGTTATATGCAATGTGCCTTTATGATATGCATGTGGTGTCCACCTTTACGGTAAGCCTGAGTATGTAGTACATACGATAAGGTGAGGCTGTGGGTGAGGTGCAAGCAGTGTTCCTTGTACTCATGTGGGTTTAGACGTATTCCTACATTTCTCTGGCCAGTAGATAGTAAAAACACACATGGCACGAATATCTGTTGCACTGCATAGTTTTGGAACTAATATTGGAAATACTGCTTTTTGAACTTATATTGCACATGTAAGTGAGCTTAGGGTGGAAGATCCTTGAGGACCCCTTGTCTTACTGAGATTTCTTGTTTAGAGATCTCACCCCACGTTTGGGGACGCTTATTTCAGGATCAGGTAATGTTGAGGGCTCAGGTGGCAGGAGGCCAGAACTGAGTTGATATTATTATGACATGCTGACATGCTGGATGTTGACTGCTGTTATGTTTTCCCGCTATGATTATGATATTATGTTGAGACTGTTATTGGGCATTGTTGCCTTATTTGGTGAGAATGGGGTTTGTCCATGCCACTCAGATTTGTTATTGTCTTTAAAGTTGTAATTAAAGTATCATGATTTATGGTCCAGGCTATGTGTTGTAGTCCTGTGACTTTAGATACTCACACTATATTTATATATGAGGTATTCAGTTAGTTGTCTTGCAATTTATATACAGGCAGTATTTTATGAAATTGATTAAGTAATCAAGTTGGCTAAGGTTAATGACATCATAATTGAATTAAAGAAAAAGTTATTCCGCATTTTAATTAAACGTGGCTTAATACTATAGTATGTTAACAATCCGGGTTAACAAGGGCTGTTACATTTTATGGTATCAGAGCACTTTCTAGGGAAAAGCCTGTATGTAATGCAATAACTTAGGATGTTTCGTTGCGTGTCTACTTTGTGTTCTCTCTGATTGGTGTGTATTATGATAATGCATATGTGACCACATGGCGTGGGCCTGATCAACTCATTCTTTGTGTAACTTGTGAAAGAGTCATGGTGCCACCAAGGAGGAACCCTAGTACGAGCGAGGATCAACCGGATCCTCTCCTGGCTGCATTAGCTGAGATGCAGGCGGCCCGACTAGCCGACCAGGAGGCCACGAGGTTGGCAAACCAGGCGATGCTGGACGCCATCAGAGAGGCGAACCGGAGAGCCACTGCTGAGGTTCTGGAGGAGAACCGGATGGCCAACATGACTATGACGAGGGTCATGTTGGAGGAGATGAGGGCTGGCCCTGCTGCTGGCCAGTGTCCTCCACCACCTCCACCACCGCCCGCCTCCAACTCCACCTAGTCAACAATAGGACACCCAGAGTCAGATGGGTGAGGGTAGCCATTTGACGGGGGCTCTGCAAGCCATTCCCGTATTTGCTGAGGATCAAGACGAGATCGACCGCCAGCTGAATACTTTCCGCAAGCATAAGCCACCTACCTTCGATGGGTCCTACAACCCATTGCTGCTGCTAGATGGCTTCTGGCCCTGGACAAGATATTTAGGGTGATGCAGTGCACCGACCCGCAGAAGCTGATGTTTGCCACATACATGCTGGAGGGCGATGCCCATGAGTGGTGGACGAATACCTCTCATGTGTTCGAGATGCAGGGGCATGTGATGACATGGTCGTTCTTTGAGGATTGCTTTCTGGGTCAGTACTTTCCTTATGATGCTCAGGAGAGGAAGCAGGGAGAGTTCGACAGATTGGTTCAGGGCTCGTTGTTTGTGGACGAGTACCTGGCCAAGTTTAATGAGCTAGTCAAGTTTGCTCATTTCCGTATGGCGAGGCCGACTCCCATCTTTCTAGCTGCTAAGTTCCGGAGGGGACTTAATGAGGTCATTGCTGGACATCTTGCTGGTTCTGCTTCGAGAGACTTCGGGGCTTTGGTATAGCAGTGGCGTGACATTGAGGACTACTGCAGTGCGAGTCAGGCCAAGAAGGCCAAGATTGAGGTGCCACAGGGTACTGGTGGTTCCGCTTACTGGAGAGACAGGAAGTTTGGAAACAAGGGCAAGGGCAAACAGTTGGCGGCTAAGCAAACCCCAAACCAGTTTAAGAAGACTTCTACTCAGGGGAACACAGCGAGACCTCCTGCTCCCAGATGCTCGAGATGCGGGAAGTCACATTTTGGGCCGTGTGCTACAGGCCAGCTGATATGCTTCCAGTGTGGCAAGGAGGGCCACTATTCCAGAGATTGCCCGACGCCGAGAGTTGATGCAGTGCAGGCAGTGCCTTTACAGATGGTTGCTACTGGGGCACCAGCCGTGCCACCTACTACGGGGCGTGTGTACACACTTGATCGTCAGCAGTCGGACAGAGCTCTGACCTGGTCAGAGGTACTGTTACCATTGGTGGTTCAGCTGTTGATGTGCTTTTTGATTCCGGGGCAACGCTTTCTTTTGTTGCTACCCTCTATTGCTGTGGGGTTTGAGTTGCCAAGTGATGTGCTTTCTCCACCGATGCGGGTGACCACCGCCACCGGAGAAAAATGTTTGACCTCTACTGTCCATCGCGATGTAGCATTTCAGTGGGATGGTCGTGACTTCTCGGTAGATCTGATAAGATTGCCGATGGCCAACTTGGAGATTATTCTGGTCATGGATTGGTTGTCCAGAAATTGTGCATTAATTGATTGCTGTGCCAAGAGAGTGGTGATGTCTCCGGGTGGGTCCACGACCAGTTCCTCACCGTTCATTTCAGTCCTGCAGGCAAGGAGGGCCTTGAGAGCAGGGGCATTTGGCTATGTCATGTTGGGAGGTTTGGTGAGTGGGACACAGGAGGATCTCACTGGCATTCCTGTGGTGAGGGAATTCCTCGAGGTGTTTCCCGAGGAGATTCCTGAGTTTCCACCGCAGAGGGAGATAGAGTTCTCCATTGACTTATTGCCTGGTGTGGGGCCTATTTCACTAGCTCCATATCGGATGTCGCCTCCGGAGTTGGCAGAACTGAAGAAGCATATTGAGGAGCTTTCAGCGAAAGATTTCATTAGGCCGAGTGTGTCTCCTTGGGGAGCACCGGTCATTTTTGTGAAAAAGAAAGATGGGACTATGCGATTGTGCACCGACTACAGGCAATTGAACAAGGTGACAATCAAGAACAAGTATCCTCTTCCACGCATTGATGATTTGTTGGATCAGCTCAGGGCTGCTTGCGTGTATTCAAAGATTGATCTCCGGTTTGGATACCATCAGATACGGATTAAGCCGGAGGATGTCCCAAAGACAGCATTTCATTCGAGGTACGGGCATTATGAGTATTTGGTGATCCCGTTTGGACTGACCAATGCACCCGCAGTGTTCATGGACGACATGAACAGGATCTTCCAGCCGTACCTGGATCAGTTTGTGATCGTCTTCATTGACGACATCTTGACTTACTCCAAGACAGAGGAGGAGCATACTGAGCACTTGAAGATTGTGTTGCAAGTGTTGAAAGAGAAAAAGTTGTATGCAAAGCAGTCGAAATGTGAGTTTTGGCTCAAGTCGGTAAAATTTCTGGGTCATGTGATTTCCGCTGATGGAGTTGCAGTTGATCCTACCAAGATTGAGGCCGTGATGGATTGGGAGAGGCCCAAGACGGTTACAGAAGTGAGAAGCTTCTTAGGTTTGGCAGGGTACTACAGGAGGTTCATAGAGGGATTCTCCAAGATGGTGCTACCGATGACTCGCCTTACCCGAAAGGAGACTCCATTCGTGTGGACACATGAGT
Source organism: Gastrolobium villosum (assembly GCA_032173675.1). NCBI lineage: Eukaryota > Viridiplantae > Streptophyta > Magnoliopsida > Fabales > Fabaceae > Gastrolobium > Gastrolobium villosum. The sequence continues at coordinate 68,142 of JAVKPL010015088.1, read as the reverse complement.
TTGAGGAGTGCTTCCAGGAGTTGAAGGAGAGACTGACTACTGCTCCTGTGTTAGTTCTTCCTGATCCTGCGGAGCAGTTTGAGCTTTATTGTGATGCCTCTGGTAAGGGACTAGGCTGTGTGTTGATGCAGAAAGGGAAAGCTGTTGCTTATGCTTCAAGACAGTTGAAACCTCATGAGGAGAATTACCCAACTCACAACTTAGAGTTGGCAGCTATTGTTTTTACTTTCAAGATTTGGAGGCATTACCTGTATGGCATGAAGTTTGCTGTATTCAGTGACCACAAGAGTCTGAAATATCTGTTTGACCAGAAGGAGTTGAACATGAGACAGCGGAGATGGATGGAGTTCTTGAAGGACTACGACTTTGAGTTGAGGTATCATCCTGGCAAGGCCAATGTGGTAGCCGATGCTTTGAGTCGGAAATCCGTGAGCTTATCTAGCTTGATGATGAGCGACTATGTGGTGATTGAAAAGTTCAGAGACTTGAGAGTGAACTCCTTGTTTGGGGGCACACTTCTTGAGATGGAAACAACAAAAGTGATTAATGAGCTGATGGAAAAGATTAAAGAGGCGCAAGTGCAAAGAGAGTGCCTTGATTATGTGAAGAACCAGGGCGGTGTGTCTTGGAACGAGGATGGTTTGCTGTTGTTCCAGAAGAGGGTTGTAATCCCTCGAGGGCCATTGACTGATGAGGTTATGGAAGAGGCTCATAAGGGCCAGTTTACTATCCACCCTGGTGCTACAAAAATGTACAGGACTTAAAGAGAAATTTTTGGTGGCCGAGCATGAAGAAGGACATAGCGGTCTACGTGTCCAAGTGCCTTATATGTCATAAAGTGAAGATTGAGCACCAGAAACTGTCTGGTAAACTTCAACCTCTTGAGATTGCACAGTGGAAGTGGGAGAGTATTTCCATGGACTTCGTGGTGGGATTGCCGAAGACTCAGGCTGATTGTGACTCTATCTGGGTCATTATGGACAGATTGACCAAGTTTACCCATTTTCTTCCAGTGAAGGTGAGCTTCACTATAGAGCAGTTGGCCAAGCTATATGTCCGCGAGATTGTGAGGCTTCTCGGGGTGCCCGAGAGTATCATCAGTGATAGGGACCCGAAGTTCACATCTCGATTCTGGGAGGCGCTGCAGGGAGCTTTTGGTACACAGCTGAGATTGAGTACCGCCTATCACCCTCAGACTGACGGAAAGACTGAGCGGACCATCCAGACATTGGAGGACATGTTGAGGGCTTGCACGTTAGAGCAGGGTTCAGCATGGGATAGGTACCTTCCGTTGGTGGAATTTTCGTACAACAACAGTTTTCATGCTAGTCTGGGCATGGCACCCTATGAGGCACTGTATGGTAGGAGGTGTCAGACTCCTACTAGTTGGTCTGAGGTTGGAGATAAAAAGCTTTTTGGCTTGGACTTTGTCCAAGATACTACCCAGCAGATCCATATGATCAGGGAAAAGTTGAAGCAAGCGCAGAATCGCCAGAAGAGCTACTACGATGTCAAGCATCGTCCACTGGAGTTCAGTGAGGGTGAGCACGTGTTTGTGAGACTTTCACCTATCACCGGTGTTGGATGGGCACTCGGAGTGAGGAAGTTGAGCCCGCAATTTATTGGGCCCTACAAGATCCTTGGTAGAGTAGGACCTATTGCCTATCGACTTGCCTTACCTCCGAACTTAGCCAACATTCACGACGTGTTTCACGTGTCTCAGCTTTGGAGGTACATAGCAGATCCTTCGCACGTGGTGCAACCGGATGATGTGGAGGTTCGGGAGAACCTAAAGACTCCCGTCGGACCACTCAAGATTCTCGACCGAGGCGAGAAGCAGCTTAGAAGCAAGACTACTCCGATGGTCAAGGTGCTGTGGACTGGGTGTAGTCCCGAGGAGTGCACATGGGAGCGAGAGGATGAGCTACTCCGGCAGTATCCCGACTTTCGAGACAGGTATGTTTCTGATTTTGAGGACAAAATCCTTAAAAAGGTGGGGTGAATGTAAGAACCTGCACCGCTAATTAAAGTAATTAATGAATTAATTATGATAATTAGGAAATAATTCTATAATTAACCCCAATAATTATTATTGGGCTTAAATAATTATAGTAAGTGAGTAAAAATGCTGAAAGTCGCTTTTCGGAAGAAAAGTGCAGATACCGGTTCTGCTACCCGGTATAAATGCGTACCGAAAAAGTATCTCAGAAAATTATAATAAGTGCATGATAATTACTAGAATATTATGTAGGACTTGTAAAACAAGTTTCAAGTCAAAATAATGAGAAATGATGCCAGGACTGATACTAGCTATGGAAAAGCGCGTACCGGAAAGGTGCTCCGAAAAATAAAATAAAAATATGACAAATCTTAGAAAAATGAGTAGGTTTAGATTCCAAAGCTTGGGATCAAGATCTTTTGCGTTGCTATTAAGGCTAATACTGCGCCTTATGACTTAAGTGGCTATTTATACTACCATCAGTGAGCACATAACCCTAGAAAATTATACTATGCGTGAGTGTTGAGGAGGCTGAGCAGCTGCCACTGTTCCATTGTTCCTCATTTTCTCCTTAGCCTTGTGACTTCTTTTCTTCCATTTCTCTTCACCTTGAGACCAACATTTCTCTTGAGTCCTTCATAAAGAGTTCTTTTGTAAGTGTGTTTGAACCTTTGGAGAGTGAAAGGTTCTCCATTTCTGAGTGGTAGCCACTGTTATAGGATGATTTTGGGGCTGAGTTGGTGTGTTCTTGTGGTGAGAGTCTTGTCCTTGACTTTGAAGGCTTCAAGAAGCCATTTTGAAGGGCAAAGGTGTAACCTTGTTATTCATTTTCGTACACCTATATGGACAGAACCTGGAGCTGGGTTTGGAGCTCCAAGCCACTTCATTTTCGGAGTTTTAAGACTTGGACGGTATACTTTGGTCACACTTTGTGTATTTTGATGTTTTAAGCTTGTTTAAGCAATTAAAAATCGTGACTTGAACCATTTGATTAAAGGAATGTGTTTTTGGGTTCATAACATGTTAATAAACATCTGTTTAAGGAGTTCTTGGACCCCAGATCGAGTTTGGATCATTGGAGGTCGATTTTACCTTTAAAACTCAGTTTTCTGCATTCTGTCGAAGAAGTATTCGAATACTTTTCGGGCGGTTTTCGAATACTTTTCTGGGAAAATGCAGTAATCGAATACTTCGCGAGACAGCAGCGACCTAGTTTAGTAAAATTTCGATATCTTGAGCTACAGAGCTCTAAATTGAGTGAGGTTTGGACCTATGTGAAGATAACACATAGGGCTACAATGATAGACACAAACTCAAATCTATATTGTTTACTGTGAATTAAGAAGGAAAAAGACAATTACAAGTTCTACGGCAATTCGAGGTGCCGGCAACTCCAGAAAAGAGGTGAAGAAGAGAAGGAAAAAAGACAATTAAGTCTATCAATATACATGCCTCCCATGGCACCCCCTAACTCACTATTTAAAGACAAAATAAAATGCTATTGGGCTAAACCTTATTTAGGCCCATTGATCCAACACTACTCCACGTGGGCTCACAATCCAACGGCCCAAGTCCACACTGCTTCATCCGATCCGGCCCACAAGTCCCCTTATCCCCACCAACACATGCAAGCTTCTAGACAAAGTCTTGCATCCAGAATGGTCGGCCACGTCTCCTCTCCCCCTTGCGTCTCTCCATGTTTCCTTCTCCTTGTGTCTCCCTCTCTCTCTCCCTTGCGTCCTCCTTCTCCTTCTCCTTGTGTCTCCATCTCTCTCTCTCCCCTTCCTTGGGTCTCCAGACCCGCCGCTGTTGTTATATGGCTTGGGTTCGTATCAGATTCCTCCCCCCTTAAAAGAGCGATCTTGCCCTCAAGATCGAAGTGAGGAAAGGCCTGAGCGAAGTCTGACACTGAGATCCAAGAAGCGTCCTCCACTGGTGTGTCGGACCATTGAACGAGCACCTGCAAGTCCAAAGCTTTCCCTTTGGAAATGGATCTGGTGCGGACGACGGCGACTGGTTGAACCACGGGGTGGTTGTCAAGTTCATCTGAGGGCAAAGGTTGAGGGTGGAAAACAGAACTCTGATGGAACGGCTTCAGTAGTGAGACGTGAAAAACCGGATGGATCCGAGATTGGGGGGGCAGTTCCAAGCGGTAAGCAATAGATCTGATGCGGGCGAGCACCAAAAAGGGTCCATAATAGCGGCGGCGGAGCTTGGAGTAGCTGTGGTTGCGCACGGACAACTGACGGTAGGGTTGAAGTTTAACTAGAACACGATCTCCCACCTGATATTGCACATCGCGACGGTGTTTGTCTGCTTGATTCTTCATCCTCTGTTTGACTCGATGAAGTTGTTCCGTCAGCTGGCGAACAATAGAATCTCTCTGGGATAATAGGGCATCTACAGCCTCAACGGGGGAAGTGGCTTGTTCATACGGTGGAATGGCTGGTGGGATACGCCCGTACACGATTTAGAAGGGTGTGGATCCGATTGAAGAATGGAAGGATGAGTTATAGGAAAACTCAGCCCACGGCAGAAATTGGCCCCAAATTTTAGGGTTTTCCATGGTGTAGCAGCGAAGATACTGCTCCAAGCCTCTATTAGTAACTTCTGTTTGCCCATCGCTCTCAGGATGGTGTGCTGTGCTAAAATGGAGACGGGTACCACTGAGTCGTGAAAGCTCAGTCCAGAACTTGCTAAGAAAAATCCGATCGCGGTCAGAGACGATAGTCTTGGGAAGACCATGATGTCTACAGATATCAGAGATAAATACAGAAGCCACCTTCACCGCAGTAAAGTTCCCAGCCAAGGCCGAAAAGTGAGCATACTTCGAGAGTCGGTCCACAACTACCATGATGGCTGTCTTACCGTCTGACATATGAAGGCCCACTATAAAGTCCATAGAGAGTTCCTCCCAAATTGCTCGTGGGGTGGGTAAGGGCTGTAACAACCCAGCTGGAGACAATGGCTGATATTTGGTTACTTGACACACTGGGCAAGTACGGACAAATTCCTGAACGTCCATTTTCATGTTAGCCCAATAGAAGTGAGTGGAAATTCGGTGCAAGGTTTCGCGTACTCCGCCGTGTCCACCGATGACGGTAGAATGAAAATCATGGAGGACAGTGGCCTTTATATTAGAATCACAAGCCAATACCAGTCGTCCTTTAAAGTATATTAACCCTTCACGTATCAGGTAATGTTCAGTTCCATCTTTTTTTTCCTGAATTTGTTTTGCTAGTTTCACGAATTCGGGTTTATTCTGAACCTCCTCTCTAGTTTCACGAATTCGGGTTTATTCTGAACCTCCTCTCTGATCCGTTCTAGCAAGGGGTTCACCAAGCTAGTCAAAGACATAATCAGAGCTGCTGCTTGTGGATCTTCCTTTTCGCCCTCATGCACACGGGAAAGAGCATCGGCTACTTTGTTAATAGCTCCTGGGTAATACTCTATGGTGTAGTCAAACCCCAATAATTTTACCAAGAAACGCTGCTGCTCGGGTGTTTGAATTATCTGGGCCATCAGTTCTCTAATGCTGCGCTGATCAGTCCTGATGGTGAAGCGATTTCCCAATAGATACTGTCGAAACTTGGCCACACTCTCAGTAATGGCGAACAACTCCCGAACATATGTGGACGACTGCTGCATTTTGGGTGACATTTTTCGACTAAAATAAGCAATTGGCTGTTCTCTCTGGTTGAGGACCGCACCAATACCAGTTCCTGATGCGTCTGTGGTCAGCATGAATGGTTCTGCGAAGTTGGGAAGAACCAGGATAGGAGCATGTGCTAAGGCGTCCTGTAATTGGATCATGGCTCGGGTAGCTCCATCATGCCAATGGAAAGCGTCCTTTTGTAGCAAGCTGGTGAGAGGGGCAGCTATCTGAGAAAAACCTTTCACAAACTTGCGGTAGTAGCCCGCTAGCCCCAAAAAACCTCGCAACTGCTTGATGGTTTTAGGTGTCTTCCATTCCATTATGGCCTGGATTTTCCCCCCATCTGGCCGTACCCCACTTGCACTCACAACATGCCCCAAATACTCTACCTCCTTTTGCGCGAAAGCACATTTAGTCATCTTAGCATACAACTGGTTTTCCCATAAACACATCAGAACCGACCTCAAATGTCCTAAGTGTTCTTCCATGGTTCGGCTATAAACCAATATGTCGTCAAAAAACACAATCACAAATCGCCGAAGGAATTCTTTGAGCACCGAATTCATTATTCCTTGGAAGGTGGCAGGAGCATTTGTGAGTCCAAAGGGCATCACTACAAATTCATAGTGACCCTCATGTGTACGAAAAGTAGTCTTATAGATGTCTTGAGCAGCCATCCGGATTTGATGATACCCAGATCTCAGATCCATCTTGGAGTAGACCGTAGCCCCTGATAACTCGTCCAGCATTTCGTCCACAGTTGGGATGGGGAACCTATTGGGGATAGTGACCTGATTCAATGCTCTATAGTCAACGCAGAACCTCCAGGTGCCATCCTTTTTTTTAACGAGTAGAGTTGGTGATGAAAAAGGACTCAAACTTGGGCGAATGAAACCACAGGTTAGCATCTCCTTAACCATCTTCTCAATCTCTGTTTTCTGAAAATGAGGATACCTATAAGGCCTCACATTCACGGCTTTGCTTCCTGACTCCAGGTGTATCTGATGGTCTTCCTTCCTGGGTGGAGGTAACCCCTGGGGTATGGCAAACACATCTTGGAATTCATGCAACAGATTCTGAACTTGAGGGTCCAAATTGTCACCCTCAACCGAACAAGTAGTAGCTTCTTTTTCCACGGCATGCATTTGGTAGCAGTAGGCAATAGAATCCGAAGCTGTGAGTCTCCTCAATTGATTCAACTGGATGGCCTCCACTGTGATGCTGGGTTCCCCCTGGATTACCACTGATTCGGTTCCCATGTTGAACTTCATAATCAGATCCTTGTAATTTATGGTAACATCACCCCATTCCGACAACCACTGTACACCAAGCATTACCTCCGCTCCTTGGATTTCAAGACATACAAATCAGGACAAAACTGATATCCTTGGACTCCAATGGGTACTCTCTGACACACACCCATGCAGTCGAGGGTAGCTCCATTTCCTACTAATACCTGAAATTTTGGTGCAGGTTGGATGGCTAAACCCAAGAATTTCACTAACCGATCCTGGATAAAGTTATGAGTTGATCCTCCGTCTACTAGTATCTGAACGGCAATATGGTTTATCTTCCCCTTCATCCTAAGGGTGCTGTTGGAAGGTTGTCCAGCAAGAGCATGGAAACTAATGCCTGGAACCACAGATATCTCCTCTTCCAATTTCTTACTGCTGTCTCCAAGTTCTGGTTGGGGTATGTCCTCACCCTGTTCGTCATCATCCTCCTCCTGTACCATCATAAGGAACATCTTTCCCTTGCAATTATGATTTCTATGAAACTTTTCATCACAATAATAACATAGACCTTTCTCCCTTCTTGCCATCATCTCAGCAGGTGTAATTCTTTGAACAGATGCAGCGGCCTTCGCAGCCCCAGAATTGAACACAGGGGTCCTAGCGGGAGTTGGTAGTAATCCAGTAGGGTTGTTATTGCTAGTAAGTGTATTGGATTTGTTATAATAATTTTTTGTAAAAGGTTTATCACTAACCTTGTCTTCTACCAATTTGGCCAGATCTATGGCTTGCTCCAACGTCTCGGGGAGGTGCATCCTCACTACCTTTCGGATCTCAGGTTTCAACCCGGATTCGAAATTGCTCTGTAATGTAACATCATCAATACCGATAACCTGATTGGCGATGTGCTCAAATTGAGTCTGGTACTCAGCCACTGTGGTTGTTTGGTTCAAGCGTGACAGTTCTCCCCTCAGATCTCGATACTTTGAGGGTCCGAATCTGGCGCGAAAAGCAACCAAAAATCCTTCCCAGTTCTGTAATCGTCCATTTCTGCCCATCCAATGATACCACTCTTCCGCGGCACCATCCATGTGAAAAGAGGTTAGCGTGAACTTCTCTTGATCGCTGAGTTGATGGAACCCATAGAATTGTTGTACCTTGTGAATCCAAGGTTCGGGGTTTCCCCCTGCAAATCGAGGTACAGTTAATTTCACGGATTTAAATGGATTGATTCCCAGAAAATTCTCAGGTCCTTGTTGTACAGATCCTTCCCCTTTCCCTTTCTGTTTTGCATCCAGTTTTCCCTCCATCATGGTTAATTTCATATTCATCTCCTTCAGCAAATTCCCCAGTGAATTAAACTGTTCTTCATGTCGTGATAGTCGAGCCATGCATTCATCTAGTTTGGTCATATTGCGAGTTCCCTCCGCCATAGTTGAAAATGCGCAGGTTGCCTCTCAATGAAAGCACCAATTTGATAGACACAAACTCAAATCTATATTGTTTACTGTGAATTAAGAAGGAAAAAGACAATTACAAGTTCTACGGCAATTCGAGGTGCCGGCAACTCCAGAAAAGAGGTGAAGAAGAGAAGGAAAAAAGACAATTAAGTCTATCAATATACATGCCTCCCATGGCACCCCCTAACTCACTATTTAAAGACAAAATAAAATGCTATTGGGCTAAACCTTATTTAGGCCCATTGATCCAACACTACTCCACGTGGGCTCACAATCCAACGGCCCAAGTCCACACTGCTTCATCCGATCCGGCCCACAAGTCCCCTTATCCCCACCGACACATGCAAGCTTCTAGACAAAGTCTTGCATCCAGAATGGTCGGCCACGTCTCCTCTCCCCCTTGCGTCTCTCCATGTTTCCTTCTCCTTGTGTCTCCCTCTCTCTCTCCCTTGCGTCCTCCTTCACCTTCTCCTTGTGTCTCCATCTCTCTCTCTCCCCTTCCTTGGGTCTCCAGACCCGCCGCTGTTGTTATATGGCTTGGGTTCGTATCATACAACCATGTAAATTTTTAGATCCATTGGATGAGTGGATTTCTCTGACTATAACCATTCTATGAGTTGATATTATTATGACATGCTGACATGCTGGATGTTGACTGCTGTTATGTTTTCCCGCTATGATTATGATATTATGTTGAGACTGTTATTGGGCATTGTTGCCTTATTTGGTGAGCATGGGGTTTGTCCATGCCACTCAGATTTGTTATTGTCTTCTTAGTTAAAGTTGTAATTAAAGTATCATGATTTATGGTGCAGGCTATGTGTTGTAGTCCTGTGACTTTAGATACTCACACTATATTTATATAGGAGGTATTCAGTTAGTTGTCTTGCAATTTATATACAGGCAGTATTTTATGAAATTGATTAAGTAATCAAGTTGGCTAAGGTTAATGACATCATAATTGAATTAAAGAAAAAGTTATTCCGCATTTTAATTAAGCGTGGCTTAATACGATACTATGTTAACAATCTGGGTGAACACGGGCTGTTACAACATCTCCATATCTGTAGCTCATGAGGTCTTTACCTTGTATCCATATACACGTAGATAAGTCGTACTAGTCTTACCCGAGATCACTGATCCCCAATCTCAATGTCTCTAGACTAGGAACATATAATTAGGAATAAACATGCGATATCCTCGAATCCTCTTGATCGTGATCTCATCACAGATACTCAAGTGATACCTGTTCTATTCCAATGGGTTTATCTAGTTCGTTCATATAATATTAACAATAATATCGAGAAATAATATAAAACTGGATAAAGATTGCTTTTATTTATTTGCGACAAATAGTTCTACATCTAGTGTCCTTTATTTAATCAAAAGATTGTCTCTAGGACACCCATATACTAACAAGCTCCCACTTGGCCTAGAGCCAATCAGACCTAAGTCGTATACCTAAAGCCTCATAATCACTATCATGTTTTCTCTGAGAAACAGCCTTTGTCAGAGAATCGGCCAGGTTATCGTCTGTGGGAATATAATCCATCTTTAATCCATTATATAATTGATTACTCTAATCAGGTTATATCTGCGGAGCACGTGTTTAGATCTTTGATGAGACCTAGGTTCCATTGACTGTGTAATGGCTCCAGTGTTGTCGCAAAGAAACTGTATGTGCTCATCCACGCTTGGAACCACCCTTAGTTCAGAAATGAACTTCCTTGATCCACACGACCTCTTAAGCCGCTTCTGAAGCAGCTATGTTTTCAGCTTCTGTCGTTGAATCTGCTTTAGTATCCTGCTTAGAACTCTTCCAATATACTACCACACCATTTAAGGTGAATACGAACACTGATTGTGACTTACAGTCATCTTTGTCACTTTGAAAGCTGGCTTCAGTGAACCCTTTCACTGTTAGCTCATTAACCCCACCATAGACCAGAAATGCATCCTTAGTTCTTCTTAAGTATTTAAGGATGGTTTTGACTGCCGTCCAGTGACCCTCTCCAGGGTCTGACTGGTATCTGCTCGTAATGCTTAAAGCATATGAGACATCTGGTCTCATACATATCATGGCATACATGATGGATCCAATAGCCGAAGCGTATGGAATTTCACTCATGTGGTCCTTCTCAGGCTGTAACTTAGGACACATAGCCCTTGATAGGTGTACCCCATGACTGACAAGAAGAAAACCCCTTTTCGACCCTTCCATGCTAAACCTCTTTAACATCTTGTCAACATACGTGGATTGAGATAAACCCAGCAGCCTCTTGGATCTATCCCTATAGATCTTTATACCAAGTATAAAGGTTGCCTCTCCCAAATCCTTCATGAAGAATTTTCTGAAAGCCACTCTTTCGTTATTTTTAATATGGGGATGTCATTTCCAATTAGCAATATGTCATCTACATAAAGTACTAGGAATACGACATTACTACCACTAACCTTCCTGTAAACACAAGGTTCATCCTCGTTCTTGATAAAACCGTTACTCTTAACGACTTCATCAAAACGTATATTCCAACTACTTGATGCTTGCTTTAGCCTATATATTGACCTTTGTAGTTTGCATACCATATGCTCCTGATCTTTGATTTTAAAGCCTTCAGGTTGTGTCATGTACACTTCCTCCTTCAAGAAACCATTCAAGAAGGCGGTCTTGACATCCATTTGCCAAATTTCATAGTCGTGGTATGCTGCTATTGCAAGCATGATCCTAATAGATTTGATCATGGCAACTGGTGAGAAAGTTTCATCATAGTCAACTCCTTGTCTTTGACGATACCCTTTCGCCACCAACCTAGCTTTGTAGGTCTGAACGTTGCCATCTGCATCAGTCTTTCTTTTAAAGACCCATTTGTTACCGATAGGAACTATTCCTTGTGGTTTAGGAACCAAGGTCCATACCTTGTTCTGATACATCGAATCTATTTTAGATTCCATGGCTTCAAGCCATCTAGAGGAGTCAACATCTTTGACCGCCTTCTCGTAGTAACTTGGTTCATCATCCTCGACAGTTTGCTGATTCTCAATCACAAACTCATACCTCTCAGGTGGATAGCATCATGATCACCCTTTTATCCCTTGAAAACCGCACCAAAATAGTGTGAGATCTCCTCATACACTCGATTTCAAGACTAAACAAGGCTACCAATGGGTTTAGGAGGTGTTTTCCATCAAGATTCAACACAAACTTTGTTGAATTTGGTGGAGAATTGGTTGGTTTGTGAGAAAGGCCAATGTTGCGCAAAAATGGAGGCAAAGGGGTGTTGTCCGCGGCTGTGAGGAGAACGTCGCCTGCGGAGCAGACTCGGGTTCCTCAATCTGTTATTGTGGTTCTTGAACTTCTTCAAGATCAATCTTACTCCCACTGACTTCTTGAGAGATCTAATCCTTCTCAAGCAACTCAGCATTCCTGGAGTAAAACCAGTATCCCTTAGAACCTTGGGATACCCCACAAATAGACATTTAGTACTCTCAGCACTAAGCTTGTCTGATGCCAACGCTTTGACATAAGCCGGCGATCCCCATACCCTAAGGTAACTCAAGTTGGGTCTCTTACCATTCCATATCTTATATGTTGTGGTCTGAACAGATTTAGACGGTACCCTATTTACAAGGTATGCCACTGTGTCTAAGGCATATCCCCAAAACGATTTTGGAAGTTGAGTCTCACTCATCATAGACCTAACCATGTCTAACACAGTCCTGTTTTCTTCTGACACCGTTTTGGTGTGGTGTGTTAAGTGCAGTAAACTATGAGAGAATTCCATTTTCTCTCAGATAATCCCGAAACTCACGGCTCAAATAGTCACCATCACGATCTGATCGCATTGACTTAATCATCTTGCCACGCTATTTCTCTACTTCATCAGTAAATGAAATAGGAGTTTCCTCCTCTAGCCTCAATATACATCGGGTCACATAAATCACAGTGAATGAGTTCTAATAACTCACTAGCCTTATGATTCTCAAGCCCTTTGGGCTTTTGACGAATCATTTTCCCAGCTAGACAAGATTCATACTGTCCACAGTTTGCTGATTCTCAATCACAAACCCGTACCTCTCAGGTGGATGGATGACCCTCGTAGATCTACGGAGTTGTGTGTTTACTTCTCCATTGCAGAACGTCGCCTGCGGAGCAGACTCGGGTTCCTCAATCTGTTCTTGTGGATCTTGCACTTCTTCAAGATCAATCTTACTCCCACTGCCTCCTTGAGAGATCAAATCCTTCTCAAGGAACTCAGCATTCTTTGACACAAACACTTTGTGTTCTTCCATGGAGTAGAAGTAGTATCCCATAGTACCTTTAGGATACCCCACAAATAGACATTTAGTACTCTTAGCACTAAGCTTATCTGATGTCAACGCTTCGGCATAAGCTGGCGATCCCCATACCCTGAGGTAACTCAGGTTGGGTCTCTTACCACTCCATATCTCATATGGTGTGGTCTGAACAGATTTAGACGGTACCCTATTTAGAAGGCATGCCGCTGTGTCTAAGGCATATCCCCAAAACGATTTTGGAAGTTGAGTCTCATTCATCATAGACCTAACCATGTCTAACAAGGTCCTATTTCTCCTTTCGGAGACACCATTTTGGTGTGGTGTGTAAGGAGCGGTAAGTTGTGAGAGAATTCCATTTTCTCTCAGATAATCCTGAAACTCGTGGCTCAACTATTCACCACCACGATCTGATCGTAATGTCTTAATCATCTTGCCACGCTGTTTCTCGACTTCATTCCTAAACTCTTTGAACTTTTCAAAAGCTTCAGATTTATATCTCATTAGGTATATATACCCAAATCTTGATTTGTCATCTGTAAAGGTAATGAAATAAGAATATCCACCTCTAGCCTCAATAAACATTGGGCCACATACATCAGTATGAATGAGTTCTAATAACTCACTAGCCCTATGACTCTCAAGTCCTTTGGGCTTTTGTCGAATCATTTTCTCAGCTAGACAAGATTCACACTGTCCATAGGATTCCAAATCCATGGAGTCCAGGTATCCATCTCTATGCATCCTAGACAATCTTGTTTCATTTATGTGCCCTAGTCTACAGTGCCAAAGATAAGATTGATTATCCGTCCTAGGTCGTTTCACATCTATATTGAGCACTTTATTTCCCATTTCCAACACATACAATCCATTTATTAAAGAAGCAGTACCATAAACCATATCATTCAAAATGATAGAAAAAGTACCATCCCTAATACTGAAAGTATAACCATCTTGTTCTAAACAAGAAATTGAAATAATGTTTCTAGAAATATGCGGAACATAAAGACAATTATTCAAATGCAATAAAAGGCCCGTAGGCAAAATAAGGTCAGCATCTCCAACTGAATGAGCAGCAACCCTTGCTCCATTACTAACACGGAGATCCACCTCGTTTCTATCCAATCTCCTTGGGCTCCTAAGTACCTGCAACATATTGCAGATATGAGAACCACATCCGGTATCCAATACCCATGAGGTTGGATTAGCATAAGAATAATTTATCTCAATCATGAAAATACCTGAGGCAGAAGCATCACCATGCTTCTTGTCCTTCACATTGTTCAGGTAGTCTGGACAATTCCTCTTCCAGTGGCCTTTCTTGCCACAATGGAAGCACTCAGCATCACCCTTCTCCTTAGGTGCCTTCTTACCCTTCTTCTTGCCCTTCTTCTTCTTGGATTTTCCTTTGGGCTTAAGGGGTCACCTTTTGCAGGCTCCTTACCCTTTCCCTTGGCCTTGCTAGGCCCACCAATCAAAAAGCCCGTGTCCTATCCTTCTTGATAGAAACTTCAGCTGTTGTTAACATGCTTAACAACTCAGTCAAGCTCACTTCATCCCATGCATATTGTAATTCATGATGAATTGACTGAAGGAAGGTGGAAGTGAGGTGAGGACTAAGTCATTACTTAGCTCGGCATCCATGATGAAGCCTAGGTTTCCTAGCTTCTCAATCAGCCCGATCATCTTGAGAACATGGCTGCCAACAGACATGCTCTCAGTCATCCTACAAGAGAACAGTTCTCTTGAGGCCTCATACCTCTCATGCCTGCCTTTAATATCATACAACTCCTTGAGATGTACGATAATAGAGGGAGCATCCATATGCTTATGCTGCTTTTGCAGTTCAGGCGACATGGATGCCAACATGATGCATACAGCCATCACATTGTCATCCAAGTGCTGTTGCTGGGTTACGAAATCAAATTCCGCAAACCCTTCTTCCCCTTCCCGTGGAGCTACGGGTATTACAGCATCTAAAACGTAGGCAATCTTTTCGACCCTTAGAACTATTCTTAGGTTCCGATACCAGTCCGTAAAATTTGAACCGGTCAGTTTATTCGTATCGAGTATTGAACGCAGTGACAGTGGATTAGTCATACTATAAGCTGAAAAGGATGTAAAGATAGTTTTAGTTAATATACGGTTATGTAGTTAAAAGCAAATTATTAAAGACTTGAAATAATTTGCCCCTCCCACTATTTTATCTAAGTCAATGACCCTTCCTTTTGACTTAGGGTTAATCTACTTTAGATTTTATCTTAGTGGGATTAAGAGTGCGATTATTTACTTTAATCTCCGTCTGAGACCGCAAGATTAATTTAAATAATGGGTTGATCTTTATCAACAGTATCTCATACTCTCTCTTAACATTAGGTTGACAACTCTTTGTCACTTAGTGGTGCATCTCATGCAACCAACCTAACACCATTACCCTAAGCACATAAGCCCGGCTGTGCCTGCAACTTATGTCTTAGTTAAGCATTAAACCAGCACCCTAAGTGTCTTATACTTCAAACACTACTCTAGCTCAACGAAATAGTGGGTCCCAACTGAGTTGTGGAGCACCACTATGTAGAAGAGTTTTGAGTAGCATTGGTGGTGGGAGGTAATCATATGCTTAATTATTTATTCCTTTTAAGGGTTCCTTTTACTTTAGGGTTAATTAGGTCCCATCAAACGCATATTGTAAGTTATCATGCTAGTCGTTACCTATGTCAAACATCTATCGGTATACACTAGTCGCTATTGGACAAACATAATAACCATACAAAACGCGGTTTGCCCAATTCATGCATACTAGACTTTCTAATCATACATGCATATAAATAGTTTATATTGAGATAGCCATGGTGCTCGCGCTTTTGTCCTTTTTGCTTCTTTAAGCAACGGCCGCTTGTCGTCTATACGCCACTAGCCTATTTCTCTAATTACACATAATCAAAGAAACTCCAAAACATCTTTGGAGGGACAAAATTACAAAATTTAAATTACAAATACACTTGTAAATTAAAGGGCGCGATTACACATTAATTTAAAATTCAAAAAATTCAAATCCGGGCACCATGACCATCCCCTTCCTGTTTGTACCTGAAAAGTTCAAAACTTGCAAACACAAACATTATATTATCACATAATATTTTCACATATATTTTGACATTTAACATTTAAACATCAAAATAACATCAAGATTCATAATCTTAAATTTCTCATTGGCCGAATTTAAAAAACAATTTTAATTCAAATTTTGTTAATTCTTTCTCAAAGAAAACTAAATTAAACCATGCATGTAGCCATAAACTCCTTCATGGCCGAATCATATAGGTGACTATATGATAAATTTTGTCACAAAATTTCATGCATATAAACATGACACAATTCATGGAAAAAAATAAGGAATCATTCAAGGTACTCTTAGTACCCTCCATGGCCGAATCTACCCTTTCAAAAAGGGAGTTCCTTTTAAAACTTTCATAAAGAAAAAGAAATTAAACCATGATGCATAATGTTTTATGAACACAGAATCAAATTTACATTTCATAAAAACAAAAACTTTAACACTTTAAAGGATTTGTGATTCAAAATCCATATGCATAATTTAAACTTTAACCCTTTAAAGATTTTTGACCGTGAAAAACTCCTTTCACAAACAAGGTACCATCACCCGCCGATGGTAAAGCAACGGGGCTCTAATACCACTTGAAAGTAAACTGGCCTTTGAAGGCTGATGCATGTAAGGTGTAAAACAAAAATTTTACTGCGGAATATACATGCACACATAGGTTCATGCTTTAAGACAGCATGATGTTACCTTGTTTTTGGCCTGATCAGTCAGGGAGATCAGATGTCAGGCTTGAAGGGTTCAAACCCTCTAATGGTGATCCACACCACCGTTAGTCAATGATGCAAGAACCCCTTCTTGAAAGCCACCAGATGAACACCACAGTGAGGCTTGCTATGCGCACAAGTGGTGAAGATGGAGGCTAGGTATTCTGTTTGGAAAGGTGTAGTGAACTACCTTACAGAATGGTGCATCAGATGAAGGAGAGTTGGCTAGGTTTTCTTGACAAAACCCTAAGGTGAGGAACCTGTATATATGCGCACACCTTGATGAGAGGAAGAGGGAATTTAATTTATTCAAAATGAAAACAAACTTTCAAACACATTTGAAATTTGCGCATGGAACAGGGGAGGATAAGGTGGAGCTGTTGCAAAACCAATTTTGCCAACAACCTCCATTCTTATCCTCATGAATTTAAGTTCAAAATAATTTAAACTTAAATTCATAAACTATCATATAGTATACTTTTCATGCGCATAATTCAGCCCTAGAAGGGGTCCAAATATATTGAGTAGTTGAATTCAAAATTTGAATCAACTTACCCACTGATACCCTTAACAACCAAATCTGAATGGAGCTTTGTTTTAAGTGATAAGATGACATCCTTATCACTCAAATTTGCGCACCAAACAGCCCAAGGATGTGCTCCAAAGATGCTTCTTGATCCAAGGAATATGCTACAATAAGATCTTGTCTTATCCTTTTGTTAAGAAACAAATTTTCAAAGCCAATTCAAATTCGAATTCAAACACTTGAATTCAAATGTTTTAAACATTCAAATTCAAAATTCAAAATTCAAAATTTCAAATTTCAAATTTAAAATTCGAATTTCAAAATTCCAATTCCAAATTCCAATTTCAAAATTCAAATTTCAAATTTCGAATTTCAAATTCAAAATTCGAATTTCGAAATTTGAATTCCAAATTCAAATTTGAAAATTCAAATTTCAAATTCAAAATTCGAAATTCAAATATTTGATTATTAATTTAACTAATTAAATTAATTAGTAATGGCTTGGACTATCCAAGCCCATTACTAAGCCCATTACAAGGTGTTAGTGTGTGACCCATTAGATCCAACTTAGCTTCTGACATAACTGGGCTTGGGCCCAACAAGCCCCACAACCCAATTAATGACAACACAGAGCACTAGCAATGCTTTGTTGCCCCAGAACTAGTCAGATTAATGACTTGATCATCCTATTGCACATATTTGGTTACCGTATGTATTTCCCTTCGTCTCGGTTATCTTCCCATTAACCTAGGGTAAGGAAATGTATCAACTCCTGCGGTTTAGGGTAAGCTTTATTCGAAATAGGGAATCTTCAATTTACTGACTCTAAAGGCAGATCATCTCATGATCTTTTTTACTATGCATAGATTCTCGAGTCCCTGTAAATGTCATCCCGATTTCTCCGGTTTACAGATAACCTAATCTCTCACAGAGATTTGACGAATTCCTTCAGCTTATTACCCTAGCCATGTGCCCTTTAAGGACACGCCCAACAGTATACCTATGAGTCTCCATGTTTCAGGCAGACGAGGCATACAATCAAAACATGCCTTCAAGAACACAGTCTAGGTAATAACTTCTGGTCTAAGGAAAGACATACCCAAACATAAAGAGATTACTCTAATGACACTGTCTGTGAGATTTCCTCATAGAGTCTCTTTTTGGGTCTGTTCAGTGCGAGCTATACTCTTATAGGTCCACCCACGACTTTAGCTAAGATATCTCCATATCTGCAGCTCATGAGGTCTTTACCTTGTATCCATATACAAGTAGATAAGTCGTACTAGTCTTTACTCGAGATCACTGATCCCCAAACTCAGTGTCTCTAGACTAGGAACATATAATTAGGAATAGACATGCAATATCATTGAATCCTCATGATCGTGATCTCATCACATATACTCAAGAGATACCTGTTCTATTCCAAGGGGTTTATCCAGTTCGTTCATATAATATTAACAGTAATATTGAGACACAATATGAAACTGAATAAATAGTGCTTTCATTTATTTGCGACAAACAAAGTTCTACATCTAGTGTCCTTTATTTAATCAAAAGATTGTCTCTAGGACACCTATATGCTAACAATGCTCTCCCATTTCCACTCTGGAATCTCAAGAGTTGAAGTTTACCATACGGCTTCTGGTGTTCGATCTTCACTTTCTGACAAATCAAACACTTGGGCACGAAAACAACAACATCTTTCTTCATGCCCGGCATCCAGAAGTTCTTCTTCAAATCTTGATACATCTTTGTAGCACCAGGGTGGATAGAAAACTGACCCTTATGGCCTTCCGCCATAACCTTATCAGTCAACGGACCTCGAGTATAACACCTCATATATTTAAATGTGCATTTTATATTATAATGTGAAATGAAAATTGGTGGATTAGTGAAAATCCAAGAATTATGGCCAAAATGGGCAAAAAGGGCAAAATGGTAATTGACCAGCCGTGTATTCTGAGGCATAAATACTGAGTTAGAGATTTCATATGACAAAAATAATGCTGGAAATGGAATCAGGGCGGAAAATTGAGTGAGTAGGCAAATTTGTGAAAAAGTGATGAATAGTGACTTTTTAAGTGTTAAATACTACGGTGTGAGTGTACCAATAAGTGTTAAATTTTTATCAATATTTTGGGGAAATAAAAATATGTCATGGACTGGAAAAATATGTAGATTAAGAATTTATGATCGGAATTTTTATCGGGATTAAAGTTAGATCGCGTGTGGGACCCGCGGGACCAAAATCCACTTGGCCCCACACCCTCCCCACGCCTTCCTCCCTCTTTTTCTTCTTCCCTTCCCGTGAAACCCACCATTTTTCACAAAACACACCCATTCCTCTTCTTCTTCACCTTGGGAGCAATTCTCCACCAAATCTCTTGATCTTGGTGTTGAAATCTATTGTAAACAACCTTCTAAAGCCATTGGTGATACTCCCAAGCCTTGAATCCACCTCCTTGCTGCGTTTTTTGACCAACTCAGATCCGAACCCTTTGGTGTTCTTGGAGTTTTTGAAGTTTTTGGATCTCTTTTGGTTTAGTGAAGCCTTGGTGGTGAACATACACTAGATTGTAAGTATATTTGTGATATCTTTGTGGTTGATTTTGTAGATCTAGAAATTTATGCTCTAAGTCTTTAATCTTGGATGTGTGATGATAGAGAGCCCAAATGGAAAAATGCTATTAGATGAAAATGCCTTAGAATGATGCTTGTAAGCTAGAGATGCTATGATAAATTTTGGTGAAAAAGTTAGGTTTTTAACTTAGGAAAATTTGTGGAAATTTCATGAAATTTGAGGTTTGGTGTAATTTGGAATTGTTGATCGTTGTAGGGTGCCTCACACGGACGTGATTGTGAAAGGTTGATTTGGAGCATACGTTTGGAACGGATTTGCTTGTGTTGAGGTAAACCCTTGGAACTTGGGTTTAATCCCTTGTGTGCTCCACCACACCTAGTGGAAGGTTGTGGTTGGATTATGTGTTTATGGCATTGTGTGATTATGTGCTTGTATGCCATATTGCTTGAATTGTGTGAAAATTGTTTGGTCACTGGCCAGTTGACGTGTGTTGGGTTTGGACATCCGCTGGATCATTCCGTGTGGGGATGCCAATTGGGTATGCCGTGGGGTCGACTCTGGGAGCGACACCAGGATGAGCCAAACGTGGGACATCCGCCGGATAGGGCTCATGAGGAGTTCCGGTTGGGTTTTGCCATGGAGTCTTCTCAACCATGGGAGAGGCGCCAGGATTGTCTCGGGAGTTATATGATGGAGTCCTTGAACATAAATCCAAGTGTGGATGTTCTCGGTTTGTCTCCAGTTGTTGGTGATATTGTATTGCATGCATATTACATGATGTTATATTTGCACATTGAGTGAGCCATGGAGTGGAGAGAGCCTCTAGCTCCATTGGTTTATTGAGATATATTTGTATATCTCACCCCGTGTTTGGGGGACCACATTTCAGGGCATTATGAGCCAGGAGGAGCTTCGGGCAAGAAGCCCGCTTAGTGGACTGCGGATTGCTTATGGTGCATGGTGCTAGCATGACATTTTGGAGGAGTCTATAGAGTGCACATAGCATGACATTAGTATTTTGAGACTTAGGTCATGAACATATTGCATGATGTTATTTCCATGCTTTTGTAGTGTTCATGATTGTGTACTAAGTCTTGTTTATTGCTTATTATTCATACCATGGATAATTGTATATTTGAGTGAGCATGGGACTTGTCCATTGCCACATTCCTTGCATTTGAAGTCTTGGTATCTATGTTGTAAAATGGTCCATATTTGTTGTAAAATGGCCATTATCTTTAAGACTTTGTAAGTGATGCATGATTGAATGAAAATGCATGATGGAAGGGCCTAGAGCCTACATTAGGGTATGTTTAAGTGTTGTGTAGAGTACTAAGGTGTTAGGGATGGATTACACAACTCCTTTTGGGCTGAAAATGCTGTAATCTGTCATTTTTACTGCATAGTAATCGATTACCCAAGCATGGTAATCGATTACCATGCAGCAGGGGACGAAATAAATGCTACTGTCTCCACTGGTAATCGATTACTGAGGCTTGGTAATCGATTACCATGTGAGGTAATCGATTACCCAAGATTGGTAATCGATTACCAGAGAACAGAGGATGCAAATTTTAGCTACTGCCTCATTTTTGACAGGTGGTAATCGATTACCACCCACTGGTAATCGATTACCACAGTGTAATTTTCGAAAATTCAGGTTTTTCTAGACTAAAAGAAAGGGGCTAAACTTGGTGGGTAGAACTCCAAATGGTACGTGGTTTGAAACCACGCGTAGCTAACGTAAAGGACTATAACATGGTAAAACGTGGGAGTAAGATGATGAGTTTAAATGAATTGAAT
Source organism: Gastrolobium villosum (assembly GCA_032173675.1). Lineage (NCBI taxonomy): Eukaryota > Viridiplantae > Streptophyta > Magnoliopsida > Fabales > Fabaceae > Gastrolobium > Gastrolobium villosum. The sequence continues at coordinate 46,765 of JAVKPL010015088.1, read as the reverse complement.
AAAAAGAAAGATTAGTGATGTTAGTAAACTGTATGATTCCGCGAATTGCATTTACAATTATAGTGTTGTTTTAATTGATTATGGAAAAAGTTATTGTTATGAAAAGGAATATGATAAAAGAAAAAAGTTGCCCGTTGTAACATCCCACATAATTAGTAAAATACATAAGTATTATAATGATATAGGTGCATTTGTAGAATTCGATTTTTGGTTTATCTTTCGTGGCTTGCGAATTGTTTGATCTTTATCCTTGGATGAGACTAAGGTAAGTATTTAAATTAAAATCCTAGGAGGGTGCATATGTAGGCATGTGAAACTTTTATTAAAATCATATGAGTAATTTGATTGTGTGTTATAAGGCTTTAGTGTTTATTGGACTTGGGAAGTGGGCTAGTGTGTGTGGACTTGCCACCTTTGGACTTGTCTTGTTGGGTCCTTTGTGTGTGTAGGCCGATGGCCCAAGGAGGCTTTTGGATCTACCTTGTTCAGCCCAAAGTTAAACTCTCACATACCTCCCCTAAGCCTTGTCCAACAAGGTTGTCTTGTGTAGCAAGGAACACCCACATGACTAGAGGTATCATCCCACTCATTTCATGCGCAAAAGAGAGTAGAAAACACTTAGAAAATCTGCCAACACACTCCTTGTATGACCGCCACCTCACTCTTAGTTTGTGCACCTTTGACTTCAACTTCATTGCATGAAAGACACATGTACTCTTTAGCATCATTTTGGGCTGCTTTCTTCCTCTTTTAGGCGCACATGGAGGGGTCATAGATCAGATTTTTCTATGACACAAAACTGCCTAACTTGTTGACTTGGAGAACCACCTTACACCTTCCATCATGAGCCTGAAATGTGCAGATTTCTGCATGCTTTTGGCAGTCCATCATGAACCAAATCTGCCCCTTGCCTCCACATGCAACCAAAGAAGGATCTTTGGGCAGATTGCATGTGCTTGAGTGAAGGAGAAATCTGCCAACTCCTTCCACTTCACCTTGTGCGCATGGCTTGGTTGAGTGTGCTAAAAATTCTGACTTGGCAGCACCTTATTCAGATCTGAACCCTCCCTTTCACCTCCTTGCATGTGCCTAGAGTGTGCAAGAAGCAAGCTCTTTGCTTGTTCAAACCTAGTGTGCAGTCCCACTCTTGCAAGAAACCAGAATTTTCATGATGTATCATCATTGCAACCTCCTCTCACTTTTCCTTTAAGTTATGCGCACATTAGAGGGGGCTGTCCCCATTTTACATTCAGCCAATTTCTCTCCCTCTACTTCCCTCACCCTCTAGCCGAGAATACAAGCATCCTTGGAGCAAGAAGACTTTGCTAAACTCACCTTCCCCCACCTCACAAAGCCGTGGCACATACACCAAACAAGTGCAAGCTCTCCTTCTCTCTTCCCCCTCACTGTCCAGCCTTGGTACTCACTCTTGGAAGCTGTCCAAGTTGTTTCTCCTCACCATTGAATGCGCATAGACCATCTCTAGGAAGGGTGAACTTGTTGTTGGTAGAACTAGAAAGGTGTGGTGTGTGAGCAAGAAGTGTGTGCTACAAGAGGTAAGCCTAGAACTTAGACCTTTTACATTGAGTGAAACCATGTGTGTGCTTGAATGCCTCCTTGATTCTGTCTTGTAATGGATTTTTGATTGAGCATGATGAAAGTATAAGGATGGAGCTATTTCATGATGATTTGTATGCATAAGTTATAGAATGAAAGTCTGTACCAAAAAAAAAAAAAATAGAATGAAAGTCTCATGGTTATGCTTAAGTATATGCCACTGTTTATGTATGAATGTGCCACTATTTTGAGGATGCATATGCCACTGTTTCGGTTTGACAAGAGCACCATCTTGATGCCACTGTTTTGTATAAAAGTGCCACTGTTTTGAGGATGCATATGCCACTATTTCGGTTGACAAGATCACCATTTTGATGCCACTGTTTCTGCATAAAATGCTCATTGTTTTAATGCTACACATGTCACTGTTTTGCACCAAAAATACTCACTGTTTTAGTACTTAATGAACCACTGTTTTTGCATAAAATAACCACCATATTGATGTTCAAACACCACTATTTATGCCACTGTTTTAATGTTCAAAAATCATGATTTATGCCACTGTTTTAATGCTCAAAAACCACCAATTATGCCATTGTTTCAATGTTCAAATATCACCACTAATGTCACTGTTTGGATGTTCAAATGTACCATTCATGCCACTGTTTTGATGCACAAATAACACTACTTATGCCACTGTCTTGATGTTCAATGCCACTGTCTAATGCCACTGATCTGCCACTGTTTTGAGGTCCAAGATGTCACTGTTTCTGTTTTAAAACGTTCACTGTTCTGCTGTAAGGTGCTACTGTATTTCTGCTGTAAAACGTCACTGTTTCTGTCCACTATTTTTAAGTAAAACGTCACTGTTTTTGCCCACTGTTTTTAAGGGAAACGTCACTGTTTTCGGCTCACTGTTTTAAAGAACAACTCACTATTTTCTGCTCACTGTTTTAAGAACAAACGTCACTGTTTTCTGCTGTAAAACACTGCTGTATGCTCATTGTTTTCCACTGTACAACGCTGCTGTATGCTCACTATTTTCCACTGTAAAACGCTGCTGTATGCTCATTGTTTCTGCTGTAAATCGCTGCTGTAAATGATTGGTTGTAATTGATTTAGGTGCGCTTAAGAAGTGAGATACTTCGCTGCTGTTTGGTATGGTTTAAGGCACACAAGGTTAGTGTCAGGCGATATTACCTAATGTGACTATTGACTACTGGTATAAAATTGTGACATGATGCTCCATACTCCGTAAAAGTAATATGTTCCTTATTATGAAAGAAAACTGCCAAAAATGTGCCGTGATGGCTATGGAAATGTGCCGTGATGGCTATATGATTATGAGGTAAAGTTGTTATGTGGCAGCATAACAAGTATATGTGCCGTGATGGCTATATGAAAAGTATATAAGCATGCACCTTACATCATACCGCATTTTTGTACGTTTTGTGTGTGAAAGCATAGCATGGCATGCATGTACCAAGAGCATATAGGCCTTGTTTTTTTAGAATAGTTATGTACAGGACCATGTGTTTGAGCAAGCATCATATAGGCATCCCCAAGGTACCGGGGTATGGGACACTTGGCATCAGTCCGCATAGGCCCATAGTTGGAATCCACAGGGAGCTCAGGTGCCAGGTATATTTGATTCCACTGTGAAGTGCGCGCACGACGGTGCTAAAAGCGCAAAGGAAAGGCGTTATATACGCAATATATGAAAATGATGAAAAGGAAAGGCGTGATATACGCAATATATATGAATATGATGAAAAGGAAAAAGGAAAAGGAACAAGGATATGTTGAAGTGACTGTTTATGATTTTGTGCCTAGTTAATACTGTTATATTATTGGTTTTGTTGCCACACTACTGGGATTATTCTCACCCCTTCGGGGCTGCTATTTTCCTAAATGGCAGGAGGACGTAAAAGCATATGAAGATGTGATGTTAGCTGTTGCTTGCTGATGATTGGACTTGTAATGTTGCTGTTTGATTGATTGGATGACTGTAATGTGTAATATTTTGGGTACTCTTGGATGACTGTAGACTCTATCATCTCTATTTTACCTTGAACTTTTATGAACAGCGGCTGTTTTGGAAAACGTTTGTGAAAAGAATTTAAGTGCTGAAATTTTTACAGTGCACCTTACGGGTGGTGTTTTTATGAGCAAACGAACTCCGATTTTCTATTATTTTATATGCACGCGAAGCCCTCAACGTGCTCTTTCGAAATCATTTGAAATATTTTTTATCGTCCAAACAGAAGTGATAAAAGTTTTAAAAACGCGTTACGGATTTATACTTAGAATGAGGATCTCTGTTAGCTTATGTGACGTTAAAGACTCTAATTCCGCTTAGCAAACGACTCTCTTGGTCCATGGATTTGCTTGTGATTGATTGAATTGATTGTTGATTGTGTTTATCTGCTGATTGACTGTCTAAATGTGCTATAGTTTAAGTGTTTGAATATATGTTGACTAGGGTAGTTAGATTGTTTAGACCGTTCTGTGATAAGACACGGATGCATAGTCAACTTATCCGAATTGAATGCGAGTACCTACTTGGGACTGCTGCCATAAATAACTTGCGGTGAGCCTGATCAACTCATCTCATGATATTGTGAGTGCAGAATCATGGCAGGTGGTCGCAGTTCAACTCGGGGAAGGTCTGGCGATGCGGAAGAGGATCTTATCACTACCATTGGGGGACTGGCAACGTTTATCCAGAATATGAGCCAAGAATGGCGTGACCATAGGCAACAGAATCAGAACCAACCCCCACTGCATGACAATGCAGAAGAAATTGCCCGTCGGAGGTTGAAAGACTTCCGCAATTTCCAACCACCTACCTTTGAGGGTGAAGACAACCCTGAGGCTGCAGCGAAGTGGCTGCAGATGATCGAGCATATTTTCGAACGCATGGCATGCCCGGAAGCGCAGAAGACTGATTACGCGTCGTACCAGCTGATGGGAGAAGCTTTGACATGGTGGACTGGTGCGAGGGCTCTGCTGAGAGCTCAGGACGTTGAGCTAACATGGGCCGTATTCAGACAAGTATTTTTGGATAAGTATTTTCCTAAGGCAATGAGAAGAATGAAGCACACTGAACTGCTGTCACTTAGGCAGGATAATATGTCGGTCAATGAGTATATTGCAAAATCTGGGCAACTGATCGAGTACGCCAACTTTGACCGGAATATCTATGATGAGGATTGGCAGGTGGAAAAGTTCGAGAGCGGCTTACACCCGGAAATCCGTAAGCTCATTTTGACAACGGCTAATCATACACTTCCGGAGCTCATTAATCAGAGTCGTCAGGCCGAAGGAATCATCAATGAGGCCAAGAATTTGAACAAGCAACCCACCCAATTCCACGGGGGAAACAGAGCAGGCAGATTCTTCAGGACGGCACCTGGTAGGGGTCGAGGCAGAGGCACGCAGTTGCAGGCGCGGCCCGGAACTTTTAAGAGAACAAATACTGTTGGTCAATCGTCGACTGGACGGCAGGGTGCGACTGTTTGTGCTACATGTGGAAAGAACCACTTTGGAGTTTGTCGCAAGAACAACAATGCATGTTTCAGATGTGGCCAGCAAGGACATTTCGCTTACGAATGCCCCCGGAACGCTAATCCACAACCTACGCAAGCACGGGTGTTCGCACTGGATGCAAAAGATGGTAATTTTCAGCCTTTCTCTCTCATTTCTTTATTACAAGTTAGAAAAGAGCTCCGCAAGGGAGCAGCAGGGTATCTTTTGTCGATCGAGGCTGAGACTTCGGTTGACAATCAAATTCAGAATGTACCTGTAGTTAGAGAATTCGAGGAGGTATTCCCGGATGAAATACCTCGATTGCCTCCTCATAGGGAAATAGAATTTTCTATCGAACTTGTTCCTGGAGTTGGACCAATCTCCATTGCCCCGTATCGCATGGCGCCTTTGGAACTTCGCGAGTTGAAGAAGCAGATAGAAGAGCTTTTGGCAAAGGAATTCATCAGACCGAGTACCTCTCCATGGGGTGCTCCAGCCATCTTGATTAAGAAGAAGGACGGAAGTCTACGTCTGTGTGTAGATTATCGACAGCTGAATAAAGTTACGGTGAAGAATAAGTATCCGCTACCGAGGATCGACGATTTGATGGACCAGCTGAGAGGAGCCAGAGTCTTTTCCAAGATAGATTTACGATCGGGATACCATCAGATCCGGGTCAAACCGGAGGATATTCCGAAAACAGCTTTTAGGACTCGTTATGGGCACTACGAATATCAGGTGATCCCATTCGGACTTACAAATGCTCCAGCGGTATTCATGGACTACATGAACCGCATCTTCCGCCCATTCCTTGATCAGTTTGTTATTGTGTTTATCGACGATATTCTGATTTACTCTACTAATGAAGAGCTGCATGCGGAACATTTGAGGATTGTCTTGCAAATATTGAAGGAGAAGCAGTTGTACGCGAAGTGGTCGAAGTGCGAGTTTTGGCTTAAGGAGGTCCAGTTTCTGGGCCATGTCATTTCGTCAGAAGGTATCGCGGTGGACCCCAGCAAGGTTGAAGCTGTAATGAATTAGGAACGACCCAAGACTGTCACTGAAGTAAGAAGTTTCTTAGGTCTTGCTGGATATTATCGGAGGTTTATCCAGAATTTCTCTCAGATAGTGCAACCTCTTACCCGTCTCACTCGGAAGGACAAGGCTTTTGAGTGGACCGAAGCTTGTGAAGAATGTTTCATGGAACTGAAGAGCGGGTTGACAAGTGCTCCCGTACTCACGATTCCGGATCCTACCCGAAAGTTCGAAGTATACTGTGATGCGTCGCTGAAAGGACTTGGATGCGTGTTGATGCAGGATCGTATGGCGGTAGCTTATGCATCTCGACAACTTAAGCCTCACGAAGAAAATTATCCTACGCACGATTTGGAGTTAGCAGCTATAGTGTTCGCACTTAAAATCTGGAGGCACCACTTGTATGGTTCGCAGTTTGACGTGTTCAGCGATCACAAGAGTCTGAAGTACTTGTTCGACCAGAAGGAGCTGAATATGCAGCAACGACGGTGGATGGAATTTCTGAAGGACTATGATTTTGAACTTAAATACCACCCAGGAAAGGCAAACGTGGTAGCTGACGCTCTGAGTAGGAAGACATTGCACACTGCAACTCTGATGATGGAAGAACTGAAATTGTTTGAGGCTTTTCGAGACTTGAATTTATCTGTAGATGAGAGAGGGCATAGCATAAGATTGGGAAATATAAAGGTGGAGAATGAATTGATCAGTAGAATTAAGGAGGCTCAGAAGGATGAGAATGATATTTGGAGATTTCAAGGACGGTTAGTGGTACCGAATGAAGAGTTGAAGCAAGAAGTTTTGCAGGAAGCTCACAAGGGTAAGTATGCAGTTCATCCTGGATCCACGAAGATGTACCATGATTTGAAGACCTTGTTTTGGTGGTCGGGTATGAAGCGTGATGTTGCTGAGTATGTATCTCGATGCTTAACCTGTCAGAAGGTGAAGTACGAACACCAGAAGCCGTCGGGACTCCTTCAACCTTTGGAGATTCCCGAATGGAAGTGGGACAGTATCGCGATGGATTTTGTAGTTGGACTTCCTCGGACGCGAGAAGGATATGATTCTATCTGGGTGATTGTTGATCGTTTAACGAAGTCAGCTCATTTCTTGCGTGTTAGAACCACGTATAATACAGAGAGGCTTGCCAGAATTTATCTGCAGGAGATTGTGAAGCTACATGGAGTTCCTACGAGTATTGTCAGTGATCGTGGTCCCAAGTTTACATCTAAGTTCTGGGAATCTTTTCAAAGAGCATTAGGGACCCACTTGAGATTGAGTACTGCTTATCACCCGCAGACCGATGGACAGACAGAACGCACCATTCAAGCTTTAGAGGACATGTTGCGAGCTTGTGTTTTGGAGTTAGGAGGTAGCTGGGATAATTATCTTTCTTTGATTGAATTTGCTTACAACAACAGTTACCACTCCAGCATTCAGATGGCACCGTATGAAGCTTTATATGGGAGAAAATGCAGATCCCCTTTATGCTGGACTGAAGTGGGTGAGCGAAGTATGTTAGGACCTGATCTAATTCAAGAAACATCCGAACAAGTAAAGAAGATTCGAGAAAATATGCAGAGGGCTCAGGCCAGACAGAAGAGTTATTACGACAAGCGTCATAAGCCCCTATCTTTCGAAGTCGGAGACCATGTATTTTTGAGAATCACACCTACATCGGGACTCGGAAGGAGAATGAGAGTTAAGAAGTTAAGTCCACGGTACTTAGGACCATATCTGATTATGGACCGGATTGGAGAGTCTGCGTATCGGTTGGCTTTACCACCCAATCTGTCGGGAATTCACAACGTATTTCATGTGTCGCAGCTACGGAGGTATCTCTCTGATCCATCTCATGTGTTACAGCCAGAGGAAGTAGAATTAAAGGAAAATCTGACGTACCAAGTGCAACCGTTCCAAATTCTTGAAAGATCCGTCAAGCGACTCCGTTCTAAAGAGATTCCTTTGGTGAAAGTATTATGGAACAACAGATCGGCAGCTGAAGCCACTTGGGAGCGAGAGGACGACATTCAGAAACGCTATCCAGAACTGTTTAGCTCTTAAGTAAGTTAAATTTTGCGGACAAAATTCCTATTTGGTGGGGAGAGTGTAACATCCCACATAATTAGTAAAATACATAAGTATTATAATGATATAGGTGCATTTGTAGAATTCGATTTTTGGTTTATCTTTGGTGGCTTGCGAATTGTTTGATCTTTATCCTTGGATGAGACTAAGGTAAGTATTTAAATTAAAATCCTAGGAGGGTGCATATGTAGGCATGTGAAACTTTTATTAAAATCATATGAGTAATTTGATTGTGTGTTATAAGGCTTTAGTGTTTATTGGACTTGGGAAGTGGGCTAGTGTGTGTGGACTTGCCACCTTTGGACTTGTCTTGTTGGGTCCTTTGTGTGTGTAGGCCGATGGCCCAAGGAGGCTTTTGGATCTACCTTGTTCAGCCCAAAGTTAAACCCTCACATACCTCCCCTAAGCCTTGTCCAACAAGGTTGTCTTGTGTAGCAAGGAACACCCACATGACTAGAGGTATCATCCCACTCATTTCATGCGCAAAAGAGAGTAGAAAACACTTAGAAAATCTGCCAACACACTCCTTGTATGACCGCCACCTCACTCTTAGTTTGTGCACCTTTGACTTCAACTTCATTGCATGAAAGACACATGTACTCCTTAGCATCATTTTGGGCTGCTTTCTTCCTCTTTTAGGCGCACATGGAGGGGTCATAGATCAGATTTTTCTATGACACAAAACTGCCTAACTTGTTGACTTGGAGAACCACCTTACACCTTCCATCATGAGCCTGAAATGTGCAGATTTCTGCATGCTTTTGGCAGTCCATCATGAACCAAATCTGCCCCTTGCCTCCACATGCAACCAAAGAAGGATCTTTGGGCAGATTGCATGTGCTTGAGTGAAGGAGAAATCTGCCAACTCCTTCCACTTCACCTTGTGCGCATGGCTTGGTTGAGTGTGCTAAAAATTCTGACTTGGCAGCACCTTATTCAGATCTGAACCCTCCCTTTCACCTCCTTGCATGTGCCTAGAGTGTGCAAGAAGCAAGCTCTTTGCTTGTTCAAACCTAGTGTGCAGTCCCACTCTTGCAAGAAACCAGAATTTTCATGATGCATCATCACTGCAACCTCCTCTCACTTTTCCTTTAAGTTATGCGCACATTAGAGGGGGCTGTCCCCATTTTACATTCAGCCAATTTCTCTCCCTCTACTTCCCTCACCCTCTAGTCGAGAATACAAGCATCCTTGGAGCAAGAAGACTTTGCTAAACTCACCTTCCCCCACCTCACAAAGCCGTGGCACATACACCAAACAAGTGCAAGCTCTCCTTCTCTCTTCCCCCTCACTGTCCAGCCTTGGTACTCACTCTTGGAAGCTGTCCAAGTTGTTTCTCCTCACCATTGAATGCGCATAGACCATCTCTAGGAAGGGTGAACTTGTTGTTGGTAGAACTAGAAAGGTGTGGTGTGTGAGCAAGAAGTGTGTGCTACAAGAGGTAAGCCTAGAACTTAGACCTTTTACATTGAGTGAAACCATGTGTGTGCTTGAATGCCTCCTTGATTCTGTCTTGTAATGGATTTTTGATTGAGCATGATGAAAGTATAAGGATGGAGCTATTTCATGATGATTTGTATGCATAAGTTATAGAATGAAAGTCTCATGGTTATGCTTAAGTATATGCCACTGTTTATGTATGAATGTGCCACTGTTTTGAGGATGCATATGCCACTGTTTCGGTTTGACAAGAGCACCATCTTGATGCCACTGTTTTGTATAAAAGTGCCACTGTTTTGAGGATGCATATGCCACTGTTTCGGTTGGACAAGATCACCATTTTGATGCCACTGTTTCTGCATAAAATGCTCACTGTTTTAATGCTACACATGTCACTGTTTTGCACCAAAAATACTCACTGTTTTAGTACTTAATGAACCACTGTTTCTGCATAAAATAACCACCATATTGATGTTCAAACACCACTATTTATGCCACTGTTTTAATGTTTAAAAATCATGATTTATGCCACTATTTTAATGCTCAAAAACCACCAATTATGCCACTGTTTCAATGTTCAAATATCACCACTAATGTCACTGTTTGGATGTTCAAATGTACCATTCATGCCACTGTTTTGATGCACAAATAACACTACTTATGCCACTGTCTTGATGTTCAATGCCACTGTCTAATGCCACTGTTCTGCCACTGTTTTGAGGTCCAAGATGTCACTGTTTCTGTTTTAAAACGTTCACTGTTCTGCTGTAAGGTGCTACTGTATTTCTGCTGTAAAACGTCACTGTTTCTGTCCACTGTTTTTAAGTAAAACGTCATTGTTTCTGCCCACTGTTTTGAAGGGAAACGTCACTATTTTCGGCTCACTGTTTTAAAGAACAACTCACTGTTTTCTGCTCACTGTTTTAAGAACAAACGTCACTGTTTTCTGCTGTAAAACACTGTTGTATGCTCACTGTTTTCCACTATAAAATGCTGCTGTATGCTCACTGTTTCTGCTGTAAATCGCTGCTGTAAATGATTGGTTGTAATTGATTTAGGTGCGCTTAAGAAGTGAGATACTTCGCTGCTGTTTGGTATGGTTTAAGGCACACAAGGTAAGTGTCAGGCGATATTACCTAATGTGACTATTGACTACTGGTATAAAATTGTGACATGATGCTCCATACTCCGTAAAAGTAATATGTTCCTTATTATGAAAGAAAACTGCCAAAAATGTGCCGTGATGGCTATGGAAATGTGCCGTGATGGCTATATGATTATGAGGTAAAGTTGTTATGTGGCAGCATAACAAGTATATGTGCCGTGATGGCTATATGAAAAGTATATAAGCATGCACCTTACATCATACCGCATTTTTGTACGTTTTGTGTGTGAAAGCATAGCATGGCATGCATGTACCAAGAGCATATAGGCCTTGTTTTTTTAGAATAGTTATGTACAGGACCATGTGTTTGAGCAAGCATCATATAGGCATCCCCAAGGTACCAGGGTATGGGACACTTGGCATCAGTCCGCATAGGCCCACAGTTGGAATCCACAGGGAGCTCAGGTGCCAGGTATATTTGATTCCACTGTGAAGTGCGCGCACGACGGTGCTAAAAGCGCAAAGGAAAGGCGTTATATACGCAATATATGAAAATGATGAAAAGGAAAGGCGTGATATACGCAATATATATGAATATGATGAAAAGGAAAAAGGAAAAGGAACAAGGATATGTTGAAGTGACTGTTTATGATTTTGTGCCTAGTTAATACTGTTATATTATTGGTTTTGTTGCCACACTACTGGGATTATTCTCACCCCTTCGGGGCTGCTATTTTCCTAAATGGCAGGAGGACGTAAAAGCATATGAAGATGTGATGTTAGCTGTTGCTTGCTGATGATTGGACTTGTAATGTTGCTGTTTGATTGATTGGATGACTGTAATGTGTAATATTTTGGGTACTCTTGGATGACTGTAGACTCTATCATCTCTATTTTACCTTGAACTTTTATGAACAGCGGCTGTTTTGGAAAACGTTTGTGAAAAGAATTTAAGTGCTGAAATTTTTACAGTGCACCTTACGGGTGGTGTTTTTATGAGCAAACGAACTCCGATTTTCTATTATTTTATATGCACGCGAAGCCCTCAACGTGCTCTTTCGAAATCATTTGAAATATTTTTTATCGTCCAAACAGAAGTGATAAAAGTTTTAAAAACGCGTTACGGATTTATACTTAGAATGAGGATCTCTGTTAGCTTATGTGACGTTAAAGACTCTAATTCCGCTTAGCAAACGACTCTCTTGGATGCATACAAGGGAGGGCGTTACACCCGTAATTTAATTAACGCAACTACTGTGATTGTAACTGCGCTTAATATCATAATCAATGTTAACAATACCGGTGTACAACGGGCTGTTACATTTTATGGTATCAGAGCAGGGCCTCTCATCCAGTACGGTGTGGTTCGAGGACGAACCAGGCGGAAGCTGGTGGGCATGTAACATCCCGGGCGCTGACGAGGGCGGGGAGTGATCGCCGGTGCGCAAGGGCACGGACAAGGAGCGGCTCCTGGCAGGCTTCCAGCGATGGGGGTACATGAATGAATCGAATAACACCGGAAAGAGAGGGATTCCAGAGACTGTGCTGGTATGGGACAGTACAGTTGGGAATGGCTTATAAGAATTAATTGGTACTACCTATACTAACTGTAACATCCCGTCTAATTACGAATCTATTAGGAATGGGCTAGAATAAGTATAGGCGAATTATATATATGTTTGCTCTAGAACGGAATTAAAATTTAAATTAAGGATTTATTGGTAGTACCTTGGAAGACAAGTGCCTATCTTATGCATGTGAAACTTTAGTTATAGGAATAAAATAGAACTTATAGGGAGCATACGGTTATTTAGAATTAGATACTCATTTAAAAGTATGCTATTAATTTTAAGTAAGGAGTAAACCCTTAGTAAATAATTAGAGGAACATAAAATCTTGAAGGTTTGGATGAATCCCTAAATAAGAAAACAATTGGACTTATATGAACCCAATTATTTTGGACTTAGGCCCTAGAATCCATGACCTTTAAGCAACCCAAAATCCCCCTCCCTCTTGCGTTTGTTTTGGCTGCACACAGCCCTTCATTATGTGGTTAGTGTTCAAATAAAACCCAGCTGTACATACACATCTTGACCGCCACCTTGCATCAACATTGGGACCCTTGAGTGTGCTTCCTTCCTTATGTATCCACCCTAGGCTCCCCTTCACATGTCATCCTTACCTCTTCATGCGCATGGAGCATTGGGTAGAGGGAATTTTTGTTGCTTGCACTCATATTCAAGGCAGAAACGCTGTGGGCAGTGTGAGATATAGATTCTGCATGTTTGACCAAGCCTCTCTCATCCATCACCATCCAACCTTATGCGCATGGGACATTGTGAGAAGAAGAAATTGCTACAAGTTTGATCCATCACCATCCAACCTTGTGCGCATAGGGCCTTGTGAGAAGAAAAAGCTGCTGCATGCTCTCATCCATCACCATCAAGCCTCCTGCCTTGTGCGCTTGATCAGACTTTGGTTTAAGCTCCTTGCTTTTGCAGCTCACTTATCATCACTTGCACCTAATTCATGTCACATGTTGGTCCCTTGTGCAGCGCTGAAATGGGCAGGGAGCAGGCTGGTAGCTTGTGTCTTTATCATGCAGCCTAGGGAGGGTGAGAGGACAGATCTGCATGATAGGATATAGGCAGAAATCTCTTAGCCTTCCCCTCCTTGTGCGTCTGAACAAGTGAGATCTCTGCTCACTTGGGAAGAGGAGCCTTGTGCATCCATTTTAAGCATACAACCATTAAGTTGACCTAAGCTTCTCATCCTCTGATTTCTGACTTGGACAGCCCCCTCACAGATCTAGCATGCGCAGAATTCTGCTATCCTTGCAGCCCTAAGACCATGTCTTTGCTTGTCAACCATTCAGCCATCATTTCCCTTGTAGCATGCGCTGTCTTGGGCAGAAAGAAAGAGCTAATGTTTGTCACTTTTGACGACTTAGTGCAGCAATATGTTACACGTATTCTAGAGACATATGTGGTCAGTAGGCATGCCTCTTATTTGGAGCAGAAAACCCTCCCTTCCTTCTCTGTGCGCGCCCCTAAGAGAGGAGACTCAAGCCAACTTTCTGACTTGTGTTATGCTTCTATTAAGTTTTCCAAGTTTCCTTTCTCTTACTTTCCCTTGTGCAGATTGTATAGTCAGATTTCAACTTGCCTAACCAAACTAACTCCTCCCCTCATTCCCTTGGTCGTGAGTGATTGATTGAGAAGACAAGTCAGAAGTGGCATTCCTCCTTTTTCCCTGAACTATGAACATCATTGAGGGAAGCCAACTACTCCAAACACACTCTTGATCTTCTTTGACCGTGAGCAGTCTTAGGAGGGACCTTAAGGAAACTCTAGTCATTCTCCTTAGTTTTCAGCCTCGAACTCTTGCATAAGACACCTAACCTCATCTCTCCTTTTCACCTCCCTTGGCTATAAGTAACCATAAGAAGAAGAACAAGATATTGAGACTCAAACCTTCAAACCCGTAAGATCATAGCAAGACACCTTAGCAATTTTTTTCTTCCCTACTCTGATGCGAACTTGTGGCAGCAAGCAAGTAGTTTAGAAAACAAGCTTACATCCCTTTCTCCCATCCCTTGTTCGGTCAAAGACCTATATTGAAGAGCTTGGGACCAAAACCAACATCATTTTCTACTTCCTTGTGCGCTGTCTAGGAGTGAAGAGCAAAACTCATGGCTGTCTCATTTTGCTCGGTTGGAATTCTGAGTGTGTAGACAAGAAGGTAAGCTCAAAGCTCTTGTATTCTTCTCTTCTTCCTTGATTGGTTGTGGCTGCATCCATGTTGTATAAGTTCTGGTTTTGTTTGGCTTTTCTTTCCACCTTCTCGGTCCGCTTAGCTGTGGTAGACAATCAGTTTTGCCCTTAATTTTTGCTGCTCAAGTGTGGGGGGCATAGTTTTCGCACATAGTGTTACTAGACATAGAAGACTTGGAAAAAAATGATGCACTTATGCACCTGCACCTTGTCCCTCGAAAGGAAGTTAGTGGACACCTTGCCCTTATTTCTTCTAGAACACCTTAAAGCCAAAAGTTGCCATGTGAACATAAAACCTTATGCTTCCTTTGTTGAGATGCAAACGGATTAGGTGAGGAAACTATCTAGGATTTTGTCTTTGTTAGCTAGTCATATAGGAGGCAGGCGGTGTGTATCATTGGTACCTCCTAAACCATGTAATTATGGGTATAATAAAGTAGTGTGAAGTCAGAAAGTTAGTTGGTTTATAAGTGGGAAACCGAAGATGATATGCTAAAATATCAATTTTCATGAGTAAGTGATGTGAGTAGGTAAAGGAAATATTTTGAGTCCCAATTTATTAATAACCGAGGCTGTGTGTGTGTGTGTGTGTTGGGGACCTGGGAAACTTTTAATGGTTAACCTTTAGTAAAATGTATTATGCAAACACCACTCTAGTCATGTTGCTTTAATATAAGAGACTTTGGGAAATTATTTGCTGTCGGTGGGTGGTATGCATCATGGGTGGTCTTTAAATTGTTAACTTGGCTATTTAGAATGGCACTCCATTTAGTGGGCAGAACCGAATTGGTGTATAAGTATGCAGCCTTGAAGATTTTTGTTTGTTAGCAATGGTTGGAATAAAAAGTTATGCAGTGAACTATTAATCTTGAATGCTTGCTAAATCAAATAAAATACAAGAATGGGAATCATGGAAATGACTTGAAAATTATAGGATTTGTATGGAACCTATTCTGACTTGTCACATATATATATATATATATTTAGGTCTTATAAAGTGAGCGGAACTTTGGTGCTGTTGCTTATTGCATGGACACGAGGTAAGTGTCAGGCGATATTACCTAATGTGACTATTGACTACTGGTATAAAATTGTGACATGATGCTCCATATTCCGTAAAAATATTATGTTCCATTATGATGAAAGGAAACTGCCAAAAATGTGCCGTGATGGCTATATGATTATGAGGTAAAGACGTTATGTGGCAGCATAACGCATATGTAAAGTATATAAGCACGCATCTTACATCATACCGCATTTTTACGCTTTGTGTGTGAAAGCATAGCATGACATGCATATATCATGATCATATAGGCCTTGTTTTAGAATAGTTATGTACAGGACCATGTGTTTGAGCAAGCATCATATAGGCATCCCCAAGGTACCGGGGTATGGGACACTTGGCATCAGTCCGCATAGGCCCACAGTTGGAATCCACATGGAGCTCAGGTGCCAAGGGTATATTTGATTCCACTGTGAAGTGCGCGCACGACGGTGCTAAAAGCGCAAAGGAAAGGCGTTATATACGCAATATATGAATATGATGAAAAGGAAAAGCGTTATATGCGCTATATATATGAATATGATGAAAAAGAAAAAGAAAAAGGAACAAGGATATGTTGAAGTGACTGTTTATGATTTTGTGCCTAGTTAATACTGTTATATTACTGGTTTTGTTGCCACACTACTGGGATTATTCTCACCCCTTCGGGGCTGCTATTTTCCAAAATGGCAGGAGGACGTAAAAGCTTTTGAAGAAGCGAAGTTTGCTGTTGCTTGCTGATGCATGGATTTTTGTTGTTACTGTTTGATTGTTGGATGACTGTAATGTTTTATATTTCGGTACCCTTGGATGACTGTAGACTTTATCATCTTCTATCTTACCTTGAACTTTTATGAACAGCGGTTGTTTTGGAAAAATCAGAAAAAAGCGTTTTGCAAGGAGAATTTTTATCTAAGTGCTGAATTTTTACCAGTTTTACAACCACTTTACGTGTCATGTTTCAAGGGGCAAACGAACTCCGATTTACTATTATTTTATATGCACGCGAAGCCCCGGGCATGTACTTTCAAACTGTGCAGGTTTCATCTATATACGAAATCTGTACAAATTTTTATAAGCTTCGCCCTACAGCCTGTTCCAGAAAACGGACAGAATTCACAAGCGTTTTACGTGTCCTGTTCCGTGGGGCTATTCACCTCCGAATCGCGCATAATTTATATGTACGCGATGCCTCGGATGTCTAGTTTTTCAGAAGCTTGGAATATTTTTTATCGCATCTAAATTCGATTTTATACAGATTTTATAAGACAGCAAGAGTTTTCTGAAAAGTATAGAAAATTCAGCCAAGGGTTTTATAATTGAAATTTTCTATGATTGGTAATGATTTCATTTTTTCAAATTGTTTTTATAAGAAACAAACCTGGATTTCTTTTAAGCCTCCAAATTAATGTTATTATTGATAAAGCTGCACATTTAATAAAGTTCCATACCGCTGCAACTCTAATACGACTTAGCAAACAACCCTCTTGGATGCATACAAGAGTGGGTGTTACACTAATTGGTATCAGAGCAGTTCCGGTTCATGGTGTTTGTTTTTGGATGAATTGTGTGCTGTTTGTTGAATAATTGTTGCTTGGTTGACCGGCTAACTGCTACATTATTCTGTTTGAGCTTAGTTGTGAATGAGTTACTAGAAGTGGGATGACTCTGGTAGTACACTGTATTAAACATGACTATGCCCATCCTTTTGGCTAGGTGGTGAGCCTGATCAACTCACTATCGCGCAGTTTGTGTGTGCATAATCATGGTTATCACAGGGTACCCATGTGTCTGAACACTAAGTGTGGAATAGTGAATTGTTACTTGAATATACGGTGAATTATTAACATTGTTCCAGTGAATTATCAGTGAAGTCTTATATGCCTATATTTGATGTGCAAGCTTTGTGATAATAAGATAATGACAGTGTTCCCTATCTATCTTGTGAATTATGACCTCTTGTATACTGTGAATGTAGTATATAACTGGATAGTAGAAACTGTTAATCTTTACTAACTCTGTTATATTACTTACTTGCATTAAGGGTTAATCTGTTTGAGTAGGAAAACCTGAATATTCATTTAGGCATAGGTCACTCACTTAAGTAGATCCAGTTATTGCCTTAGAAAGTAGATTTGGAGTTAATTAAGGTTTAAACACGGGAGTCTACAGTCTTACAAATCTCATAGTGGTAAATTAGCACTGGACACCATTAGTGAAAAAGAAGCTGTGAACTAGGTAGTGATGTGTGAACAGAGAGAACTTGACCCCTACGCCTCTACCCTTCGTGCGAGTGATACTTGTAATCATAGCTCTAATGTATTTACTTGCTTTGTGTGATTTGGACTATTTGGACTTGCGTATAGTACATTGTCTTTGCTCAAAATAATAGACTTTTATATGATGACTGTTTAACTTGCCAGTTTAGATTTTTCCCATTATAGTGTACGAAACCTTGCTGCTAAAATGGGATTTCATCTTATGTTGTTATTGATTGACCTATAAATATGCTTCCTTCATGATTGTTATTTTGACTGCGAAAAATGATTTTAACTTTTGTGTGGTAAGAATCGTTAGTCATTCCTTGTATTAGATTCCCATGAATTAAACATACATAATTTTCATGACGCACATCGGTTAGTTATCATGTTAGCTCATAAAGTGTTGGCATGTTTCATGTTTTGTTAGATTGGTATTTTAAAGAAATGAAGGTATAGTGTGGAAATTTTGATCAATTTAACCGTATTTCAGTTTAGTGAGTCCTTGTGAAATTAATTAAGTGCGAAAAACTTTTGGTACCTCTAAGTCTATAGTTTCCCAATCCTAGATTTTATGTCTAACATGTGCAAGGAATTTTAGTAGTACTTCTCTATAACATAAGGAACATGGTCTTGACTTTCGTGGTAGAAGTTAAATGATTTAGATGTTAAGTACTTGTTTTATGTAACGAGTCTGTGGCTGTTATACAAGATGAGATTGCCTATTATATAACCTTATAATAAATAATATTGTGTCATGCGTGTGGAGGACTTTGTAGTATCAGTCTGTTCTTTTATAATTTTTAGTTGGTTTTGGGTAATTTAAATTTTGTATGAATATGCCTCCAAGTGTTTCAAATTCTGTTTTAAGATTGTCAAACGTTATGTTTAAAACTGTTACTGCAAAATTCAATTTTATTCACTATACAAAACACTTTCAAGAGATTTTACAAAGCATGTCTTACCATGTTGTTAGAACCCTTTAATATATCTAAACTTGCTCCGTAGAAGAATGTTTGCCTTTACTTGAATTTTACTGTTCTCAAGGTGAATTTTTCTACATGCAAAGTATTGCCTGAACTTACAAATTCAAACTAACCCTTGTGGCCTAATTAATTGAAGGTGCTAATCAATGCATGATACTATGCATGATATTCTAACCATTTTAAATGAGTTTTATTAACTATATCCAAACTTACAACATTTGAGTATTTCATACACTTGCATGAAGCCCAACCCTCTTATACGTCCCAATGTCTACCAATGTGCTTCCCATGTCTTGAAATTCCATTGATTATATAGCCATCATGTCTTGGCACATTAGGTACACAAGCATGCAAAAAAAAATTCTCATATGAATCACTTTTATTTTGTCATCATTTATTGGGAATTGTTGATTATTTTTATGTGCCACTAGAGTCGGTATTAACTAGATACTATCATATTATATTTGCATAGTTCGAATTTAAGTAAGAAAACTGGCTTTGTTTAGCTGTTGCCTAATGACCTGTGACTTGAATATGTTGATGTGAATTCCCCTGCTTAAAAGTTTGATATCCATTTCGAAATTACTTAACAGGTATCGTGAAATATCACTATTATTTTTGAAAGGTTTTCTTTTGATATATATACATGAAGTTGCATAAATCAATTGTTCGAGAAAAATTTGAATACGGTGTTGTTCATGCATTAGGTCTAATTCCATGAAATACTATCTATCCCTTGAATGTCAGATTTAAATTTAACTAGGAATTTTGCGTGTAATTACTGTGAACCTGATTTATAAAAGCTTGGTCTGTTTTGGTCTAATTTTCTAAAGGGTTATAAAAAAAATTAGGCTCCTGTCCATGATATTCCTAGGTGAGATGACTATGTAGAATTCTGAATATAAAGCTTAGGTGTGAACTGGACTCTTATTATTGATAAGTAACAGGTAGGAGGTGAGGGCACTCTTAAGAAATTGTAGCATACGTATTACGAAGATGAAATCTTTAAAATGGGAGGTCTTAGTTAGTTGGCTATATAGTTGCGCAGTTAATAGGAGATAACGTTACTTCGTTTTAACTGAACTCATAAGAACTTTTAGTTTGGACCACTGATTTGTTAATTGTACCTTATGTGAAAATGTTTTACTTCATGTGTTGCAATTTTAAATCGGGTGAATAAATTTTGTTCACGTATGCCGCACTAAATTTTTAAGTCATTAAATGGATGATGTTTTGTCAATGGATTTGTTAGTTGACTATTATTTGTGCCCTAGAACTTTGAGTTTTAGTATTTTTAGCTGGAGATATTAGTCTGGTAAGATTTTTGTTCATTCCATTCTACTGGTGTGTTACCTTATTTGTTGATGCTTAAGCAGAACTTAGGGAATTGTTTGTAACCCAAAATTGTGTCCCACCTATATTATTCAATGATCAGGCAAAGTATAAGTCTTGAGGTGTCTTATGAATTTTATAAATGGCTGTCTAAATGTATTGAACTGTATGGTGTGGTGAAACGGTGATCCGCGTTAGACTTTGGCAGTTCTTGGAATGGTAAGGCAAAGTTTGGGGACAAACTTCAAAACAAGTTGGGGAGAGTGTAACATCCCGTCTAATTAAGAACCTAATTAAAATTGCAATTAGCAATAGGGTAGAATACGTATATGCGGATTATATATATATATATATATGTTTGCTCTAGGACGGAATTCAAATTTTATATTAAGGATTTATTGGTAGTACCTTGGAAGTTAAGTACTTATTCTATGCATGTGAAATTTTTATAGGAATAATGTAATTATAACATATAGGAAGCATAGTGTTATTTAGAATTATATGAGTACTCATTTAAAAGTATGCCATTAATTTTAAGTAAGGAGTAAACCCTTAGTAAATAATTAGAGGAACATAAAATCTTGAAGGATTGGATTAATTCCTAAATAAGAAAACAATTGGACTTATATGAACCCAATTATTTTGGACTTAGGCCCTAGAATCCATGACCTTTAAGCAACCCAAAATCCCCCTCCCTCTTGCGTTTGTTTTGGCTGCACACAGCCCTTTCATTGTGTGTTAGTGTTCAAATAAAACCCAGCTGTACATACACATCTTGACCGCCACCTTGCATCAACATTGGGACCCTTGTGTGTTTCCTTCCTTATGTATCCACCCTAGGCTCCCCTTCACATGTCATCCTTACCTCTTCATGCGCATGGAGCATTGGGTAGAGGGAATTTTTGTTGCTTGCACTCATATTCAAGGCAGAAACGCTGTGGGCAGTGTGAGATATAGATTCTGCATATTTGACCAAGCTTCTCTCACCTATCACCATCAAAGCCTTCAACCCAATGCGCATGAGTTGTCCTTGGTTCTTGGTTGATGTCCTTTGCTTTGCTATCACGCCTCCTTGCTGCATTGTGTAAGGAAAGTTGCTGCATGTTTGATCCATCACCATCCAACCTTGTGCGCATAGGGCCTTGTGAGAAGAAAAAGCTGCTGCATGCTCTCATCCATCACCATCAAGCCTCCTGCCTTGTGCGCTTGAACAGACCTTGGTTTAAGCTCCTTGCTTTTGCAGCTCACTTATCATCACTTGCACCTAATTCATGTCACATGTTGGTCCCTTGTGCAGCGCTGAAATGGGCAGGGAGCAGGCTGGTAGCTTGTGTCTTTATCATGCAGCCTAGGGAGGGTGAGAGGACAGATCTGCATGATAGGATATAGGCAGAAATCTCTTAGCCTTCCCCTCCTTGTGCGTCTGAACAAGTGAGATCTCTGCTCACTTGGGAAGAGGAGCCTTGTGCATCCATTTTAAGCATACAACCATTAAGTTGACCAAAGCTTCTCATCCTCTGATTCTGACTTGGACAGCCCCCTCACAGATCTAGCATGCGCAGAATTCTGCTATCCTTGCAGCCCTAAGACCATGTCTTTGCTTGTCAACCATTCAGCCATCATTTCCCTTGTAGCATGCGCTGTCTTGGGCAGAAAGAAAGAGCTGATGTTTGTCACTTTTGATGACTTAGTGCAGCAATATGTTACACGTATTCTAGAGACATATGTGGTCAGTAGGCATGCCTCTTATTTGGAGCAGAAAACCCTCCCTTCCTTCTCTGTGCGCGCCCCAAAGAGAGGAGACTCAAGCCAACTTTCTGACTTGTGTTATGCTTCTATTAAGTTTTCCAAGTTTCCTTTCTCTTACTTTCCCTTGTGCAGATTGTATAGTCAGATTTCAACTTGCCTAACCAAACTAACTCCTCCCCTCATTCCCTTGGTCGTGAGTGATTGATTGAGAAGACAAGTCAGAAGTGGTATTCCTCCTTTTCCCCTGAACTATGAACATCATTGAGGGAAGCCAACTACTCCAAACACACTCTTGATCTTCTTTGACCGTGAGCAGTCTTAGGAGGGACCTTAAGGAAACTCTAGTCATTCTCCTTAGTTTTCAGCCTCGAACTCTTGCATAAGACACCTAACCTCATCTCTCCTTTTCACCTCCCTTGGCTATAAGTAACCATAAGAAGAAGAACAAGATATTGAGACTCAAACCTTCAAACCCGTAAGATCATAGCAAGACACCTTAGCATTTTTTTCTTCCCTACTCTGATGCGAACTTGTGGCAGCAAGCAAGTAGTTTAGAAAACAAGCTTACATCCCTTTCTCCCATCCCTTGTTCGGTCAAAGACCTATATTGAAGAGCTTGGGACCAAAACCAACATCATTTTCTACTTCCTTGTGCGCTGTCTAGGAGTGAAGAGCAAAACTCATGGCTGTCTCATTTTGCTCGGTTGGAATTCTGAGTGTGTAGACAAGAAGGTAAGCTCAAAGCTCTTGTATTCTTCTCTTCTTCCTTGATTGGTTGTGGCTGCATCCATGTTGTATAAGTTCTGGTTTTGTTTGGCTTTTCTTTCCACCTTCTCGGTCCGCTTAGCTGTGGTAGACAATCAGTTTTGCCCTTAATTTTTGCTGCTCAAGTGTGGGGGGCATAGTTTTCGCACATAGTGTTACTAGACATAGAAGACTTGGAAAAAAATGATGCACTTATGCACCTGCACCTTGTCCCTCGAAAGGAAGTTAGTGGACACCTTGCCCTTATTTCTTCTAGAACACCTTAAAGCCAAAAGTTGCCATGTGAACATAAAACCTTATGCTTCCTTTGTTGAGATGCAAACGGATTAGGTGAGGAAACTATCTAGGATTTTGTCTTTGTTAGCTAGTCATATAGGAGGCAGGCGGTGTGTATCATTGGTACCTCCTAAACCATGTAATTATGGGTATAATAAAGTAGTGTGAAGTCAGAAAGTTAGTTGGTTTATAAGTGGGAAACCGAAGATGATATGCTAAAATATCAATTTTCATGAGTAAGTGATGTGAGTAGGTAAAGGAAATATTTTGAGTCCCAATTTATTAATAACCGAGGCTGTGTGTGTGTGTGTGTGTGTGTGGGACCTGGGAAACTTTTAATGGTTAACCTTTAGTAAAATGTATTATGCAAACACCACTCTAGTCATGTTGCTTTAATATAAGAGACTTTGGGAAATTATTTGCTGTCGGTGGGTGGTATGCATCATGGGTGGTCTTTAAATTGTTAACTTGGCTATTTAGAATGGCACTCCATTTAGTGGGCAGAACCGAATTGGTGTATAAGTATGCAGCCTTGAAGATTTTTGTTTGTTAGCAATGGTTGGAATAAAAAGTTATGCAGTGAACTATTAATCTTGAATGCTTGCTAAATCAAATAAAATACAAGAATGGGAATCATGGAAATGACTTGAAAATTATAGGATTTGTATGGAACCTATTCTGACTTGTCACATATATATATATATATATATAGGTCTTATAAAGTGAGCGGAACTTTGGTGCTGTTGCTTATTGCATGGACACGAGGTAAGTGTCAGGCGATATTACCTAATGTGACTATTGACTACTGGTATAAAATTGTGACATGATGCTCCATATTCCGTAAAAATATTATGTTCCATTATGATGAAAGGAAACTGCCAAAAATGTGCCGTGATGGCTATATGATTATGAGGTAAAGACGTTATGTGGCAGCATAACGCATATGAAAGTATATGTATATATAAGGTATATAAGCATGCACCTTACATCATACCGCATTTGTGTGTGAAAGCATAGCATGACATGCATATATCATGATCATATAGGCCTTGTTTTAGAATAGTTATGTACAGGACCATGTGTTTGAGCAAGCATCATATAGGCATCCCCAAGGTACCGGGGTATGGGACACTTGGCATCAGTCCGCATAGGCCCACAGTTGGAATCCACATGGAGCTCAGGTGCCAAGGGTATATTTGATTCCACTGTGAAGTGCGCGCACGACGGTGCTAAAAGCGCAAAGGAAAGGCGTTATATACGCAATATATGAATATGATGAAAAGGAAAAGCGTTATATGCGCTATATATATGAATATGATGAAAAAGAAAAAGAAAAAGGAACAAGGATATGTTGAAGTGACTGTTTATGATTTTGTGCCTAGTTAATACTGTTATATTACTGGTTTTGTTGCCACACTACTGGGATTATTCTCACCCCTTCGGGGCTGCTATTTTCCAAAATGGCAGGAGGACGTAAAAGCTTTTGAAGAAGCGAAGTTTGCTGTTGCTTGCTGATGCATGGATTTTTGTTGTTACTGTTTGATTGTTGGATGACTGTAATGTTTTATATTTCGGTACCCTTGGATGACTGTAGACTTTATCATCTTCTATCTTACCTTGAACTTTTATGAACAGCGGTTGTTTTGGAAAAATCAGAAAAACGTTTTGCTAATTGCTGAAACTTTTACCAGTTTTACAACCACTTTACGTGTCATGTTTCAAGGGGCAAACGAACTCCGATTTACTATTATTTTATATGCACGCGAAGCCCCGGGCATGTACTTTCAAACAGTGCAGGTTTCATCTCTATACGAAATCGGTACAAATTTTTATAAGCTTCGCCCTACAGCCTGTTCCAGAAAACGGACAGAATTCACAAGCGTTTTACGTGTCCTGTTCCGTGGGGCTATTCACCTCCGAATCGCGCATAATTTATATGTACGCGATGCCTCGGATGTCTAGTTTTTCAGAAGCCTGGAATATTTTTTATCGCATCTAAATTCGATTTTATACAGATTTTATAAGACAGCAGGGTTTTCTGAAAAGTATAGAAAATTCAGCCAAGGGTTTTATAATTGAAATTTTCTATGATTGGTAATGATTTCATTTTTTCAAAAGGTTTGTATAAGAAACCAACCTGGATTTCTTTTAAGCCTCCAAATCTAATGTTATTATTGATAAAGCTGCACATTTAATAAAGTTCCATACCGCTGCAACTCTAATACGACTTAGCAAACAACCCTCTTGGATGCATACAAGAGTGGGTGTTACACTAACAAGATGCATCTACTTTTCGGTAGCCCGGATCGGAAGAACTCCACAGTTAAGCGTGCTTGACTTGGAGCAATTCTGGGATGGGTGACCTCCTGGGAAGTTTTCCCGGGAAGTGTGCGAGTGAGGACAAAGCACGCTGAAAAGTCTCGTGTTAGTGTGTGGGGACAGTCGTTAATCCTTGCAAGTTGCCAGGCGTTACAAGTGGTATCAGAGCAGTTTTGTGAGGGAACTCTGATTGTGTGTGTTTGTATCTTGTGTTCCATAGCTAACTGTGAACTATTTATGATTAATGTATATGTGATTCCTCAGTGTGGGTCTGATCAACTCATTCCTTTGTGTTACATGTACAGATATCATGAGTAGGGCGCGTGGTCGCCGTGGGGCACGTGGTGCAGGTCCTTTGCCACCGGATCCGGTCACTGCAGTCCTGAATGCTCTGCAGGCGGAGACGGCTGCAAATAGAAATATGACTGAAAACCTGATGAAGACCAATCAGGATATGATGCAGGCCTTTATGGCTGAGATGAGGGCTGATAGAAACCGGCCTAGGAGGGATAATTCACCTCCACACACGGCTACGGTGACTCCTACACCGACGTCATCTGTTACTCCTCAACAGGGGGAGAGTGGGGCTAGTCACCACACTGGTGAGGCTAGTCATCATACTACTGACCCTAGCTATGTTCCTGATCCGTCATCTGTTGCCCAATCCACTGGGGCTGCGGGACAAGTTGTTGATAATGCTGATGATGAGCGTAGGCTCATATCTTTTAGGAAACATAAGCCACCCTCTTTTCTGGGGTCAAGGGACCCGAAGGAGGTTACTGCTTGGTTAAGGGGAATGGATAAGATTTTCCAAGTGATGAGATGCCAAGATCCGCAGAAGTTATTGTATTCTGTTTATATGCTGGAGGGTGACGCCCAGGAGTGGTGGGACAATGTGTCTCGCCCATATGCTATTCAGGGTGAGATTATTTCTTGGACTATGTTTGAAGGTTTATTTCATGAAGAATATTTTCCCTGTGATGTTCGGGAAGCCAAGCAAGGTGAGTTTGATAGCCTTGTGCAGGGAGTCATGACTATGGATGCCTATGTGGTAAAATTCAATGAATTGGTAAAGTTTGCTAATTATGGGGGTACTCTACCTACTCCTGAGTTTTTGTCAGCTAAATTTCAAAGAGGGCTGAATGAGAAGATTGCTAAGAGAATGTCAAATACTGCGGTGAGAAACTTTGCTGACTTAGTGACCCAATGCAAGAGGGTCGAGACTGTATATGGTAGGTATCCGAAATCTGATACGACAAAGGAACAAGATGTTAAGAGGACACCTGGTCCTTCAGGAAATGCTAATAGAGGAAGCTTCAATAATAACAGGGGTAGGGGGTTGCATGTGAGGCAGCCCCCTGGACAGTTCAAGAGGGGTGGAAACCCTGGTGGTGGTGCTGCGGACAGATATTTTACCCCACAATGTGGGAAGTGCAGGAAATACCACAAAGGTGTATGTGGTGCTGGTCCGTTGGCTTGTTTTAAGTGTGGTCGGAATGGCCACTTTGCTAGAGATTGTCCATCTTCTTCGGGGCAGGCTACGAATCTGCAAGCCTTGCCGACCGCTACTACTACTGCTACTCCTACTGCTGCTGTTCCTACTGTGGGACGGGTATATACTACAAACGCTCAACATACTGAAAAGGCTCCGAATTTGGTAAAAGGTATAATTTTCCTCTCTAATGTTGATTTGTCTGTGTTATTTGATTCGGGAGCAACGCATTCATTTGTGGCGGACTATGTGGCTAAAGCGTTGGACTTAAGGGTAAAACGAATGGTTCCTCCGATGCGTATTACTACCGCTACAGGAGAGGTTAGTGAATCGTCTTGGATTTGCGAAGATGTGAAGTTCACCTATTTAGGCAGGGGTTATACCATTGATTTAATTATCTTACCCCTGGCCTCTGTCAATTTGATATTGGGGATGGATTGGTTGTCTCGGAACTGCGCAATGATTGATTGCTGCGGAAAGAGGTTGTTGCTATCTCACGAGAGGCCATCTGTTTGTCCGTCCTTGTATTTATCTGTCAGTCAAACTGTGAAAGCCTTAAAGGCTGGAGATTTGGGTTATGTCCTTTTGGGCGGATTGGTGGGTGACAAAAAGGAGGAGATTTCTTCTATTCCGGTTGTTAATGAGTTTGAGGATGTATTCCCTGATGAGATACCGGAATTTCCGCCTGAGAGAGAGATTGAATTCTCGATTGACCTATTGCCTGGTGTGGGGCCGATCTCCTTGGCTCCATACCGGATGTCGCCACTTGAGTTGGCCGAGTTGAAGAAACACATTGAAGAATTATCTGCAAAGAATTTTATCAGGCCGAGTGTGTCTCCGTGGGGAGCACGGGTGATATTTGTGAAGAAAAAGGATGGTAGCATGAGATTGTGCACTGACTACCGACAGTTGAATAAAGTGACTATTAAGAACCGGTACCCGTTGCCGCGCATTGATGATTTATTAGATCAGTTGAGGGATGCCTGTGTGTTCTCGAAGATTGATCTCCGGTCCGGATATCACCAGATTCGGATTAAACCGGAGGATGTACCTAAAACAGCTTTCCGATCCAGATATGGACATTTTGAATATCAAGTGATTCCTTTTGGGCTTACTAATGCCCCTGCGGTGTTCATGGATTATATGAACAACATCTTTAAACCGTATTTGGACCAGTTTGTAATTGTATTTATTGACGACATTTTGATCTATTCTAAGAGTAAGGAGGAGCACGTCGACCATTTGAGGACTGTGCTGCAGGTGTTGAAAGATAAGAAACTGTATGCTAAACCGTCTAAGTGTGAATTCTGGTTGTCTGAGGTGCAATTTTTGGGTCATGTTATTTCTGCAAGTGGTGTTGCAGTGGATCCAAGCAAGATTGAAGCGGTAAGCGACTGGGAATGACCTAAGACTGTGACTGAGATTAGAAGTTTTCTGGGGCTTGCTGGTTATTATCGCCGGTTTATACAGGGATTTTCTGCAATGGTCCTACCGTTGACCCGATTGACACGAAAGGATACTCCTTTTGTGTGGACCCAGGAGTGTGAGGACTGTTTTCTGCTACTTAAAGAGAAGTTGACCACTGCTCCGGTGTTAACTTTACCTGATCCGGAGGGTGAGTTTGTTTTATACTGTGACGCTTCTAAGAAAGGTTTAGGGAGCGTGCTGATGCAGGAAGGAAAAGTGATTGCTTATGCGTCTAGGCAGTTAAGGCCACATGAAGAAAATTATCCGACGCACGACTTAGAATTGGCTGCTATTGTGTTTGCCTTGAAAATCTGGAGGCACTTTCTGTATGGGATGAAATTTGTTGTGTTCAGTGATCATAAAAGCTTGAAATATTTGTTTGATCAGAAGGAGCTGAATATGAGGCAGCGTAGATGGGTTGAATTCTTGAAAGACTATGACTTTGAACTGAAATACCACCCGGGAAAGGCTAATGTTGTGGCAGATGCACTGAGTAGGAAGTCGGTCAACTTATCTCATATGATGATGTGGGACAATGAAGTGATTGAACAATTTCGGGACATGAAAATAACGGATTTCTTTGCAGGGAGAATGTGTGATATGGAGTTGACTCGGATTGAGAACGAGCTGCACGAGAAGATTAAAGAGACTCAAGTCCGGAATGAAAGTATAAAATACTTGAAAGGCCAAAGTGGCATATCTGTTAATGAACAGGGATTATTGTTATATCAGGGCAGGATTGTTGTGCCCAAGGACTTGCAGAGGAAGTTATGACGGAGGCCCATAGGGGTCAATATGCTATCCACCCAGGTGCCACAAAAATGTACCAAGATTTGAAAGTTAAGTTCTGGTGGCCTGGGATGAAAAGGGATGTTGCCGAGTACGTATCTAAGTGCTTGGTTTGTCAAAAAGTAAAAATAGAGCATCAGAAACCTGCTGGACTACTTCAGCCGCTGGATATACCAGAGTGGAAATGGGAGAGTATTTCGATGGATTTTGTTGTGGGATTGCCTCGAACTCAGGCTGGGTACGATTCGATTTGGGTTATTGTGGACCGACTTACGAAGTCTGCACATTTTCTACCAGTACGAGGGGATTTCACCATAGAGAAGTTGGCTACGTTGTATGTAAAGGAGATTGTTAGACTCCATGGGGTACCGATTAGCATTGTGAGCGATCGGGACCCGAAGTTTACTTCGCGCTTTTGGGGAGCTTTGCAGCAGGCTTTTGGCACTCAGCTTCGACTGAGCACTGCGTATCACCCGCAAACTGATGGTCAGGCTGAGAGGACCATACAGACACTTGAGGATATGCTGAGAGCTTGCACACTGGAACAGGGTACTGCCTGGGATAAGTACTTGCCATTGGTGGAGTTTTCTTACAATAACAGTTTTCACTCCAGTTTGGGTATGGCACCGTATGAGGTATTGTATGGGAGGAGGTGTCGTACGCCCACTTGTTGGACTGAAGTAGGCGATAAAGAAAGATTTGGTCCGGATTTTGTGCAGGAAACAACAGTGCAAATAGAAATGATCAGGGAAAAATTGAAACAGGCACAGAATCGGCAGAAAAGCTACTATGACAATAAGCATAGACCACTGGAATTTGAGGAAGGTGACAATGTTTTTGTACGGTTATCTCCGGTCACAGGTGTTGGCCGTGCTTTGGGTGTGAGGAAGCTGAGTCCACGGTTCATTGGACCGTATCAAATTATGAAAAGGGTCGGATTAGTGGCCTATCAGCTTGCCTTACCCCCGCAGTTGTCCAATTTACATGATGTTTTTCATGTGTCGCAGTTGCGACGTTATGTTCCGGATAAATCACATGTGGTGATACCGGATAATATTGAAATCAGGGAGAACTTGAAGACTCCCGTCGGTCCTATTGAAATATTGGACCGCAGTGAAAAGAGACTGAGAAGTAAAATTATTCCCATGCTGAAGATTCAGTGGGAAGGCCGCACACCTGAGGAGGCTACTTGGGAGCGGGAGGACGAGATTCTCCGGCTGTATCCTGAGTTAGCGAGCAGGTATGATTTAATTTTGCGGACAAAATTTCTAAAAGGAGGGGTGAATATAACACCTCATATATTTAAATGTGCATTTTATATTATAATGTGAAATGAAAATTGGTGGATTAGTGAAAATCCAAGAATTATGGCCAAAATGGGCAAAAAGGGCAAAATGGTAATTGACCAGTCGTGTATTCTGAGGCATAAATACTGAGTTAGAGATTTCATATGACAAAAATAATGCTGGAAATGGAATCAGGGCGGAAAATTGAGTGAGTAGGCAAATTTGTGAAAAAGTGATGAATAGTGACTTTTTAAGTGTTAAATACTGCGGTGTGAGTGTACCAATAAGTGTTAAATTTTTATCAATATTTTGGGGAAATAAAAATATGTCATGGACTGGAAAAATATGTAGATTAAGAATTTATGATCGGAATTTTTATCGGAATTAAAGTTAGATCGCGTGTGGGACCCGCGGGACCAAAATCCACTTGGCCCCACACCCTCCCCACGCCTTCCTCCCTCCTTTTCTTCTTCCCTTCCCGTGAAACCCACCATTTTTCACAAAACACACCCATTCCTCTTCTTCTTCACCTTGGGAGCAATTCTCCACCAAATCTCTTGATCTTGGTGTTGAAATCTATTGTAAACAACTTTCTAAAGCCATTGGTGATACTCCCAAGACTTGAATCCACCTCCTTGCTGCGTTTTTTGACCAACTCAGATCCGAACCCTTTGGTGTTCTTGGAGTTTTTGAAGTTTTTGGATCTCTTTTGGTTTAGTGAAGCCTTGGTGGTGAACATACACTAGATTGTAAGTATATTTGTGATATCTTTGTGGTTGATTTTGTAGATCTAGAAATTTATGCTCTAAGTCTTTAATCTTAGATGTGTGATGATAGAGAGCCCAAATGGAAAAATGCTATTAGATGAAAATGCCTTAGAATGATGCTTGTAAGCTAGAGATGCTATGATAAATTTTGGTGAAAAAGTTAGGTTTTTAACTTAGGAAAATTTGTGGAAATTTCATGAAATTTGAGGTTTGGTGTAATTTGGAATTGTTGATCGTTGTAGGGTGCCTCACACGGACGTGATTGTGAAAGGTTGATTTGGAGCATACGTTTGGAACGGATTTGCTTGTGTTGAGGTAAACCCTTGGAACTTGGGTTTAATCCCTTGTGTGCTCCACCACACCTAGTGGAAGGTTGTGGTTGGATTATGTGTTTATGGCATTGTGTGATTATGTGCTTGTATGCCATATTGCTTGAATTGTGTGAAAATTGTTTGGTCACTGGCCAGTTGACGTGTGTTGGGTTTGGACATCCGCTGGATCATTCCGTGTGGGGATGCCAGTTGGGTATGCCGTGGGGTTGACTCTGGGAGCGACACCAGGATGAGCCAAACGTGGGACATCCGCCGGATAAGGCTCATGAGGAGTTCCGATTGGGTTTTGCCATGGAGTCTTCTCAACCATGGGAGAGGCGCCAAGATTGTCTCGGGAGTTATATGATGGAGTCCTTGAACATAAATCCAAGTGTGGATGTTCTCGGTTTGTCTCCAGTTGTTGGTGATATTGTATTGCATGCATATTACATGATGTTATATTTGCACATTGAGTGAGCCATGGAGTGGAGAGAGCCTCTAGCTCCATTGGTTTACTGAGATATATTTGTATATCTCACCCCGTGTTTCGGGGACCACATTTCAGGGCATTATGAGCCAGGAGGAGCTTCGGGCAAGAAGCCCGCTTAGTGGACTGCGGATTGCTTATGGTGCATGGTGCTAGCATGACATTTTGGAGGAGTCTATGGAGTGCACATAGCATGACATTAGTATTTTGAGACTTAGGTCATGAACATATTGCATGATGTTATTTCCATGCTTTTGTAGTGTTCATGATTGTGTACTATGTCTTGTTTATTGCTTATTATTCATACCATGGATAATTGTATATTTGAGTGAGCATGGGACTTGTCCATTGCCACATTCCTTGCATTTGAAGTCTTGGTATCTATGTTGTAAAATGGTCCATATTTGTTGTAAAATGGCCATTATCTTTAAGACTTTGTAAGTGATGCATGATTGAATGAAAATGCATGATGGAAGGGCCTAGAGCCTACATTAGGGTATGTTTAAGTGTTGTGTGGAGTACTAAGGTGTTAGGGATGGATTACACAACTCTTTTTGGGCTGAAAATGTTGTAATCTGTCATTTTTACTGCATAGTAATCGATTACCCAACCATGGTAATCGATTACCATGCAGCAGGGGACGAAATAAATGCTACTGTCTCCACTGGTAATCGATTACTGAGGCTTGGTAATCGATTACCAAGTGAGGTAATCGATTACCCAAGATTGGTAATCGATTACCAGAGAACAGAGGATGCAAATTTTAGCTACTGCCTCATTTTTGACAGGTGGTAATCGATTACCACCCATTGGTAATCGATTACCACAGTGTAATTTTCGAAAATTCAGGTTTTTCTAGACTAAAAGAAAGGGGCTTAACTTCGTGGGTAGAACTCCAAATGGTACGTGGTTTGAAACCACGCGTAGCTAACGTAAAGGACTATAACATGGTAAAACGTGGGAGTAAGATGATGAGTTTAAATGAATTGAATAAAAAGAAAGATTAGTGATGTTAGTAAACTGTATGATTCCGCGAATTGCATTTACAATTATAGTGTTGTTTTAATTGATTACGGAAAAAGTTATTGTTATGAAAAGGAATATGATAAAAGAAAAAAGTTGCCCGTAATTTAATTAACCCAACTATTGTGATTGTAACTGCGCTTAAAATCATAATCAATGTTAACAATACCGGTGTACAACAGGCTGTTACATCGAGGAACCACAATCCTCTGCTGAAACATCAGAAGTCCATCCTCATTCCAAGACACACCATCTTGGTTCTTCACGTAATCCAGGCACTCTCTCTGAACTTGCGCCTCTTTGATCTTTTCTAACAGCTCGTTCACAACGTTTGCTGCCTCTAGCTTGAGAAGTGCACTCTCGCACAGAGTGGTCACTGCCAACTTCCGAAACTTCGCAACCACATCAAAGTTGCAAAGTAACGAACTAGGCAAGCTCCCGGATTTCTGGCTCAAAGCGTCGGCTACTGAAAGTAAACTGGCCTTTGAAGGCCGATGCATGTAAGGTGTAAAACAAAAATTTTACTGCGGAACATACATGCACACATAGGTTCATGCTTTAAGACAACATGATGTTACCTTATTTTTGGCCTGATCAGTCAGGGAGATCAGATATCAGGCTTGAAGGGTTCAAACCCTCTAATGGTGATCCACACCACCGTTCGTCAATGATGCAAGAATCCTTTCTTGAAAGCCACCAGATGAACACCACAGTGAGGCTTGTTATGCGCACAAGTGGTGAAGGTGGAGGCTAGGTATTCTGTTTGAAAAGGTGTAGTGAACTACCCTACAGAATGGTGCATAGATGGAGGAGAGTTGGCTAGGTTTTCATCAAAACCCTAAGGTGAGGAACAAGTGTTATGCGCACACCTTGGAGAGGAGGAGAGATTTAAATCATTCAAAATGAAAACCAACTTTCAAACTCTTTTGAAATTTGCGCATGGAACAGGGAGGATAAGGTGGAGCTGTTGCAAAACCAATTTTGCCAACAACCTCCAATCTTATCCACATGAAATTAAGTTCAAAATAATTTAAACTTAAATTCATAAACTATGATATAGTATACTTTTCATGCGCATAATTCAGCCCTAGAAGGGGTCCAAATATATTGAGTAGTTGCATTCAAAATTTGAATCAACTCACCCACTGATTCCCTCAACCACCAAATCTGAATGGAGCTTTGTTTTAAGTGATAAGATGACATCCTTATCACTTAAACTTGCGCACCAAACAGCCCAAGGAAGTGCTCCAAAGATGCTTCTTGATCCAAGGAATATGCTCCAATAAGATCCTGTCTTATCCTTTTGTTATGAAACAACTTTTCAAAGCCAATTCAAATTCGAATTCAAACACTTGAATTCAAGTGTTCAAACATTCAAATTCAAAATTCAAAATTCAAAATTTCAAATTTCAAATTCAAAATTCGAATTTCAAAATTCAAATTCCAAATTCGAATTTCAAAATTCAAATTCCAAATTCAAATTTCAAAATTCAAATTTCGAATTTCAAATTTCAAATTCAAAATTCGAATTTCGAAATTCAAATTCCAAATTCAAATTTCAAAATTCAAATTTCAAATTCAAAATTCGAAATTCAAATATTTGATTATTAATTTAACTAATTAAATTAATTAGCAATGGCTTGGACTATCCAAGCCCATTACTAAGCTCCATGCACCACCCACCCATTTAGGTGGGCTTCCAAACAGCTTCTTGGGCTAACAACCATTATTAGGCCCAATACCTTTAAAGCTAGTCCATCATGACTACAAGGTGTTAGTGTGTGACCCATTAGGTCCAACTTAGCTTCTGACATAACTAGGCTTGGGCCCAACAAGCCCACCCCAATTAATGACAACACAGAGCACTAGCAATGCTTTGTTGCCCCAGAACTAGTCAGATTAATGACTTGATCATCCTATTGCACATATTTGGTTACCGTATGTATTTCCCTTCGTCTCGGTTATCTTCCCATTAACCTAGGGTAAGGAAATGTATCAACCCCTGCGGTTTAGGGAAGCTTTATTCGAAATAGGGAATCTTCAATTTACTGACTCTAAAGGCAGATCATCTCATGATCTCTTTTACTATGCATAGATTCCCGAGTCCCTATAAATGTCATCCTGATTTCTCCGGTTTACAGATAACCTAATCTCTCACAGAGATTTGACGAATTCCTTCACCTTATTACCCTAGCCCTGTGCCCTTTAAGGACACACCCAATAGTATACCTATGAGTCTCCATGTTTCAGGCAGACGAGGTATACAATCAAAACATGTCTTCAAGAACACAGTCTAGGTAATAACTTCTGGTCTAAGAAAAGACATACCCAAACATAAAGAGATTACTCTAATGACACTATCTGTGAGATTTCCTCATAGAGTCTCTTTTTGGGTCTGTTCAGTGCGAGCTATACTCTTATAGGTCCACCCACGACTTTAGCTAAGATATCTCCATATCTGCAGCTCATGAGATCTTTACCTTGTATCCATATACAAGTAGATAAGTCGTACTAGTCTTTACTCGAGATCACTGATCCCCAAACTCAGTGTCTCTAGACTAGGACTATATAATTAGGAATAGACATGCAATATCCTTGAATCCTCATGATCGTGATCTCATCACAGATACTCAAGAGATACCTGTTCTATTCCAAGGGATTTATCCAGTTCGTTCATATATTATTAACAGTAATATCAAGACACAATATGAAACTGAATAAATAGTGCTTTCATTTATTTGCGACAAACAAAGTTCTACATCTAGTGTCCTTTATTTAATCAAAAGATTGTCTCTAGGACACCCATATACTAACAAGCTCCCACTTGGCCTAGAGCCAATCAGACCTAAGTCGTATACCTAAAGCCACATAATCACTATCATGTTTTCTCTGAGAAACAGCCTTTGTCAGAGAATCGGCCAGGTTTTTAACTGTGGGAATATAATCCATTTTTACATCCATCCTATCATTTATTACTCTAATCAAGTGATATCTGCGGAGCACGTGTTTAGATCATTGATAAGACCTAAGTTCCATTGACTGCGTAATGGCTCCAGTGTTATCGCAAAGCAACAGTATGGGCTCATCCACGCTTGGAACCACCCTAAGTTCAGTTATGAACTTCCTTGATCCACACGGCCTCCTAAGCCGCTTTTGAAGAAGCTATGTATTCAACTTCTGTCGTTAAATCTGCTTTAGTATCCTGCTTAGAACTCTTCCAATATACTACCACACCATTTAAGGTGAATACGAACACTGATTGTGACTTACAATCATCTTTGTCACTTTGAAAGCTGGCTTCAGTGAACCTTTTCACTGTTAGCTCATTAACCCCACCATAGACCAGAAATGCATCCTTAGTTCTTCGTAAGTATTTAAGGATGGTCTTGACTGCCGTCCAGTGACCCTCTCCAGGGTCTGACTGGTATCTGCTCGTAATGCTTAAAGCATATGAGACATCTGGTCTCGTACATATCATGGCATACATGATGGATCCAATAGCCGAAGCGTATGGAATTCCACTCATGCGATCCTTCTCAGGCTGTGACTTAGGACACATAGCCCTTGATAGGTGTACCCCATGACTGACAGGAAGAAAACCTCTTTTTGACCCTTCCATGCTAAACCTCTTTAGCATCTTGTCAACGTACGTGGATTGAGATAAACCCAGCAGCCTCTTGGATCGATCTCTATAGATCTTTATACCAAGTATAAAGGCTGCCTCTCCCAAATCCTTCATGGTAAAGTTTTCTGAATGCCACTCTTTCGTTATTTTTAATGTGGGGATGTCATTTCCTATTAGCAATATGTCATCTATATAGAGCACTAGGAAGACGACATTACTCCCACTAACCTTTCTGTAAACACAAGGTTCATCCTCGTTCTTGATAAAACCGTTACTCTTAACGACTTCATCAAAACGTATATTCCAACTCCTTGATGCTTGCTTTAGCCCATATATTGACCTTTGTAGTTTGCTTACCATATGCTCTTAATCTTTGATTTCAAAGCCTTCAGGTTGTGTCATGTACACTTCCTCCTTCAAGAACCCATTCAAGAAGGCGGTCTTGACATCCATTTACCAAATTTCATAGTCGTGGTATGCTGCTATTGCAAGCATGATCCTAATAGATTTGATCATGGCAACTGGTTAGAAAGTTTCATCATAGTCAACTCCTTGTCTTTGACGATACCCTTTCGCCACCAACCTAGCTTTGTAGGTCTGAACGTTGCCATCTGCATCAGTCTTTCTTTTAAAGACCCTTTTATTACCGATAGGAACTATTCCTTGCGGTTTAGGAACCAAGGTCGATACCTTGTTCTGATACATCGAATCCATTTCAGATTCCATGGCTTCAAGCCATCTTGAGGAGTCAACATCTTTGACCGCCTCCTCATAGTTACTTGGTTCATCATCCTCAACAGTTTGAGATTCTCAATCACAAACCCGTACCTCTCAGGTGGATGGATGACCCTCGTAGATCTACGGAGTTGTGTGTTTACTTCTCCATTGGAGAACGTCGCCTGCGGAGCAGACTCGGGTTCCTCAATCTGTTCTTGTGGATCTTGCACTTCTTCAAGATCAATCTTACTCCCACTGCCTCCTTGAGAGATCAAATCCTTCTCAAGGAACTCAGCATTCTTGGACACAAACACTTTGTGTTCTTCTATGGTGTAGAAGTAGTATCCCTTAGTACCTTTAGGATACCCCACAAATAGACATTTAGTACTCTTAGCACTAAGCTTGTCTGATGTCAACGCTTTGACATAAGCTGACGATCCCCATACCCTGAGGTAACTCAGGTTGGGTCTCTTACCACTCTATATCTTATATGGTGTGGTCTGAACTGATTTAGACGGTACCCTATTTAGAAAGTTATGCCGCTGTGTCTAAGGCATATCCCCAAAACAATTTTAGAAGTTGAGTCTAACTCATTATAGACCTAACCATGTCTAACACAGTCTTGTTTCTCCTGACACCGTTTTGGTGTGGTGTGTTAAGTGCAGTAAACTGCGAGAGAATTCTATTTTCTCTCTGATAATCCCGAAGCTCATGGGTCAAATATTCACCATCACGATCTGATCGCAATGACTTAACCATCTTGCCATGCCGTTTCACTACTTCATCAGTAAATGAAATAGGAGTTTCCTCCTCTAGCCACAATATACATTGGGCCACATAAATCACAGTGAATGAGTTCTAATAACTCACTAGCCCTATGAATCTCAAGCCCTTTGGGCATTAACGAATCATTTTCCCAGCTAGACAAGATTCATAGTGTCCATAGGATTCCAAATCCTTGGTGTCCAGGTATCCATCTCTATGTATCCTACACAATCTTGTTTCATTTATGTGCCCTAGTCTATAGTGCCAAAGATAGGATTGATTATCAATCCTAGGTCATTTCACATCTCCATTGAGCACTTTAGTTCCCATTTCCAAAACATACAAGCCATTAATTAAAGAAGCGTACCAAAACAATATCATTCAAAATCATAGAAAATGTACCATCCTTAATAGTTAAAGCAAAACCATCTTGTTCTAAACAAGAAACAATATTTCCAGAAATGTCGGGAACATAAAGACAATTATTCAAATGCAATAAAGTGCCCGTAGGCTAATGAGGTCGGTATCCCCACCAGCATGAGCAGCAACTCTTGCTTTATCACCTGCGCGGGGTCCACCTCGTTCTTCTCCAATCTTCTAGGCTTCTAAGCACCTGCAACACATTGCAGATAATAAGAACCATAACCGGTATCCAATACCTTATAAAGTCGGATTAGCATAAGAACAATTTATCTCAATCATGTGAATTTGAAGCATCACCATGCTCCTTCACACTCTTCAGGTAGTCTGGACAATTCCTTTTCCAATGGCCATATTTGCCACAATGGAAGCACACAGCATCGCTTTTGTCCTTGGGTGCTCCCTTACCTTTCTTTTTGCCCTTTCTCTTATTGGATTTACCTTTGGGCTTAAGGGAGTTTCCTTTTGCAGGCTCCTTGCCCTTACCCATGGCCCTATCAGGCCCACCAATCATAAGAGCTTGTGTCTCATCCTTCTTGATAGACATTTCAGTAGTCGTTAACATCCTTAACAACTCTGGCAAGCTCACAAGCATCCCATGCATGTTGTAATCCATTATTAATTCACTGAAAGAAGGAGGAAGTGATGATAGAACTAAGTCATTAATTAATTCAGCATCCATTGTCAACCCTAGACCCTCTAGCTTCTCAATGAGTGCCATCATCTTCAGTACATGGCGGTTAAAACACATGCCTTCAGTCATCTTGCACAGGAACAATTCCCTAAAGGTCTCATACCTCTCATGTCTGCCTTTAATATCATACAGCTCCTTGAGATGCATGATAATAGAGGGGGCATCCATATGCTCGTGTTGTTTACGCAGTTCAGGCGACATGGATGCCAGCATAATGCAACAAGCCAACACATTATCATCCATGTGTCGCTTGTGGGTTTCGAAATCAAATTTCGTGAACCCATCTTCCCCTTCCTTAGGCGCAATAGGCAAAGCAGTGTCATGGACATAAGCTATCTTTTCGGTCTTAAGAACAATTCTTAAGTTTCGATACCAGTCCATAAAATTTGAACCGGTCAGTTCATTCGTATCGAGAATTGAATGCAGTGACAGTTGATTAGTCATACTAAAAGTTGAAAAGATGTAAATATGGTTTTAGTTAATATACAGTTATGTAGTTAAAAGCAAATTATTAAAGACTTGAAATAATTTGCCCCTCTCA
This sequence comes from Gastrolobium villosum, assembly GCA_032173675.1. Taxonomy (NCBI): domain Eukaryota; kingdom Viridiplantae; phylum Streptophyta; class Magnoliopsida; order Fabales; family Fabaceae; genus Gastrolobium; species Gastrolobium villosum. Next base: position 7,128 of record JAVKPL010015088.1, on the reverse strand, counting down.
CTATTTTATCTAAGTCAATGACCCTTCTTTTTGACTTAGGGTTAATCTACTTTAGATTTTACCTTAGTGGGATTAAGAGTGCGATTATTTACTTTAATCTCCGTCTGAGACCGCAAGATTAATTTAAATAATGGGTTGATCTTTATCAATAGTATCTCATACCCTCTCTTAACATTAGGTTGACAACTCTTTGTCACTTCGTGGTGCATCTCATGCAACCAACCTAGCACCATTACCCTAAGCACATAAGCCCGGCTGTGCCTGCAACTTATGTCTTAGTTAAGCATTAAACCAGCACCCTAAGTGTCTTACACTTCGAACACTACTCTAGCGCAACGAAATAGTGGGTCCCAACTGAGTTGTGGAGCACCACTATGTAGAAGAGTTTTGAGTAGCATTGGTGGTGGGAGGTAATCATATGCTTAATTATTTATTCCTTTTAAGGGTTCCTTTTATTTTAGGGTTAATTAGGTCCCATCAAACGCATATTGTAAGTTATCATGCTAGTCGTTACCTATGTCAAACATCTATCGGTATACACTAGTCGCTATTGGACAAACATAATAACCATACAAAACGCGGTTTGCCCAATTCATGCATACTAGACATTCTAATCATACATGCATATAAACAGTTTATATTGAGATAGCCATGGTGCTCGCGCTTTTGTCCTTTTGCTTCTTTAAGCAACGGCCGCTTGTCGTCTATACGCCACTAGCCTATTTCTCTAATTACAAATAATTAAAGAAACTCCTTAACATCTTTGGGGGGACAAAATTAAAAAATTTAAATTACAAATACACTTGTAAATTAAAAGGCGCGATTACACATTAATTTAAAAATCAAAATTCAAATCCGGGCACCATGACCATCCCCTTCCTGTTTGTACCTGAAAAGTTCAAAACTTGCAAACACAAACATTATATTATCACATAACATTTTCACATGTATTTTGACATTTAACATTTAAACATCAAAATAACATCAAGATTCATAATCTTAAATTTCTCATTGGCCGAATTTAAAAAACAATTTTAATTCAAATTTTGTTAATTCTTTCTCAAAGAAAACAAAATTAAACCATGCATGTAGCCATAAACTCCTTCATGGCCGAATCATATAGGTGGCTATATGATAAATTTTGTCACAAAATTTCATGCATATAAACATGACATAATTCATGGAGAAAAATAAGAAATCATTCAAGGTACTCTTAGTACCCTCCATGGCCAAATCTACCCTTTCAAAAAGGGTGTTCCTTTTAAAACTTTCATAAAGAAAAAGAAACTAAACCATGATGCATAATGTTTTATGAACACAGAATCAAATTTACATGTTCATAAAAACAAAAACTTTAACACTTTAAAGGATTTGTGATTCAAAATCCATATGCAGAATTTAAACTTTAACCCTTTAAAGATTTTTGACCGTGAAAAACTCCTTTCACAAACAATGTACCATCACCCGTCGATGGTAAAGCAACCGGGCTCTGATACCACTTGAAAGTAAACTGGCCTTTGAAGGCCGATGCATGTAAGGTGTAAAACAAAATTTTTACTGCGGAACATACATGCACACATAGGTTCATGCTTTAAGACATCATGATTTTACCTTATTTTTGGCCTGATCAGTCAGGGAGATCAGATGTCAGGCTTGAAGGGTTCAAACCCTCTAATGGTGATCCACACCACCGGTCGTCAATGATGCAAGAACCCTTTCTTGAAAGCCACCAGATGAACACCACAGTGAGGCTTGCTATGCGCACAAGTGGTGAAGGTGGAGGCTAGGTATTCTGTTTGAAAAGGTGTAGTGAACTACTCTACAGAATGGTGCATAGATGGAGGAGAGTTGGCTAGGTTTTCATCAAAACCCTAAGGTGAGGAACAAGTGTTATGCGCACACCTTGGAGATGATGAGAGATTTAAATCATTCAAAATGAAAACCAACTTTCAAACTCTTTTGAAATTTGCGCATGGAACAGGGAGGATAAGGTGGAGCTGTTGCAAAACCAATTTTGCCAACAACCTCCAATCTTATCCACATGAAATTAAGTTCAAAATAATTTAAACTTAAATTCATAAACTATCATATAGTATACTTTTCATGCGCATAATTCAGCCCTAGAAGGGGTCCAAATATATTGAGTAGTTGCATTCAAAATTTGAATCAGCTCACCCACTGATTCCCTCAACCACCAAATCTGAATGGAGCTTTGTTTTAAGTGATAAGATGACATCCTTATCACTTAAACTTGCGCACCAAATAGCCCAAGGAAGTGCTCCAAAGATGCTTCTTGATCCAAGGAATATGCTCCAATAAGATCCTGTCTTATCCTTTTGTTATGAAACAACTTCTCAAAGCCAATTCGAATTCGAATTCAAACACTTGAATTCAAGTGTTCAAACATTCAAATTCAAAATTCAAAATTTCAAATTTCAAATTCAAAATTCGAATTTCAAAATTCAAATTCCAAATTCAAATTTCAAATTTCAAATTCAAAATTCGAATTTCGAATTTCGAATTTCAAATTCCAAATTCAAATTTCAAAATTCCAATTTCAAATTCAAAATTCGAAATTCAAATATTTGATTATTAATTTAACTAATTAAATTAATTAGCAATGGCTTGGACTATCCAAGCCCATTACTAAGCTCCATGCACCACCCACCCATTTAGGTGGGCTTCCAAACAGCTTCTTGGGCTAACAACCATTATTAGGCCCAATACCTTTAAAGCTAGTCCATCATGACTACAAGGTGTTAGTGTGTGACCCATTAGGTCCAACTTAGCTTCTGACATAATTGGGCTTGGGCCCAACAAGCCCACAACCCAATTAATGACAACACAGAGCACTAGCAATGCTTTGTTGCCCCAAAACTAGTCAGATTAATGACTTGATCATCCTATTGCACATATTTGGTTACCGTATGTATTTCCCTTCGTCTCGGTTATCTTCCCATTAACCTAGGGTAAGGAAATGTATCAACCCATGTGGTTTAGGGTAAGCTTTATTCGAAATAGGGAATTTTCAATTTACTGACTCTAAAGGCAGATCATCTCATGATCTCTTTTACTATGCATAGATTCCCGAGTCCCTGTAAATGTCATCCTGATTTCTCCGGTTTACAGATAACCTAATCTCTCACAGAGATTTGACGAATTCCTTCAGCTTATTACCCTAGCTCTGTGCCCTTTAAGGACACGCCCAATAGTATACCTATGAGTCTCCATGTTTCAGGCAGACGAGGTATACAATCAAAACATGCCTTCAAGAACACAGTCTAGGTAATAACTTCTGGTCTAAGAAAAGACACACCCAAACATAAAGAGATTACTCTAATGACACTATCTGTGAGATTTCCTCATAAAGTCTCTTTTTGGGTCTGTTCAGTGCGAGCTATACTCTTATAGGTCCACCCACGACTTTAGCTAAGATATCTCCATATCTGCAGCTCATGAGGTCTTTACCTTGTATCCATATACAAGTAGATAAGTCGTACTAGTCTTTACTCGAGATCACTGATCCCCAAACTCAGTGTCTCTAGACTAGGAACATATAATTAGGAATAGACATGCAATATCCTTGAATCCTCATGATCGTGATCTCATCACAGATACTCAAGAGATACCTGTTCTATTCCAAGGGGTTTATCCAGTTCGTTCATATAATATTAACAGTAATATCGAGACACAATATGAAACTGAATAAATAGTGCTTTCATTTATTTACGACAAACAAAGTTCTACATCTAGTGTCCTTTATTTAATCAAAAGATTGTCTCTAGGACACCCATATACTAACAGCTACCACATTGGCCTTACCAAGATGGTACTTCAGCTCAAAGTCATAATCTTTCAGGAACTCCTTCCATCTTCTCTGCCTCATGTTCAACTCCTTCTGGTCAAACAGATACTTCAAGCTCTTGTGGTCACTGAACACCATAAACTGCATACCGAAGAAATAATACCTCCAAATCTTGAAAGCAAACACGATCGCAGCCAAATCCAAATCATGAGTTGGGTAGTTTACTCATGGGGCTTCAACTGCCTCGAAGCAAAAGCCACAGCTCTACCAGACTGCATCAACACACAGCTAGCCCATTACCAGAAGCATCACGGTAAAGCTCAAACTGCTCCTCAGGATCAGGAAGGACCAACACAGAGGAAGTAGTCAATCTCTCCTTCAACTCCTGAAAGCAATCCTCACACTCGTGAGTCCACACAAATGGAGTCTCCTTCCGAGTAAGACGAGTCACCGGGAGAACCATCGTAGAGAAACCCTTGATGAACCTACGGTAGTAACCTGCCAAACCTAGGAAACTCCTCACTTTCGAACTGTCTTGGGCCTCTCCCAATCCAGCACGGCCTCAATCTTGTTGGGATCCATTGCAACTCCATCTGCTGAAATCGCATGCCCCAGAAACTTGACTGATTTGAGCCAAAACTCACACTTAGAAGGCTTAGCATAAAGCTTTTTCTCCTTCAAAACTTGCAGAATAATCCTCAGATGCTTCGCATGCTCCTCCTCAGTCTTGGAGTAAATCAGAATGTTGTCAATGAAGACAATTACAAACTGATCCAAAAATGGCTGGAAAATCCTGTTCATGTAATCCATGAACACTGCCGGCGCATTTGTGAGTCCAAAAGGAATCACCAAATACTCAAAGTGACCGTATCTTGAACGAAACGCGGTCTTCGGGACATCCTCCGGCTTCACCCAAATCTGATGGTATCCGGACCGGAGATCAATTTTAGAATGCACACAAGTGCCCCTAAGCTGATCCAACAGATCATCAATCCGAGGAAGGGGATACTTGTTCTTGATCGTCACCTTGTTCAACTACCGGTAATCGGTGCACAATCGCATTGTCCCGTCCTTCTTCTTCACAAAGATGACCGGTGCTCCCCAAGGAGACACACTCGGCCGGATGAAATCTTTCGCTGAAAGATCCTCGATATGCTTCTTCAGCTCGGCCAACTCCGGTGGTGACATCCGATATGGAGCTAAAGAAATTCGCCCCACACCAGGCAACAAATCAATGGAGAATTCTATCTCCCGCTGTGGCGAAAACTCCGGAATCTCCTCAGGAAACGCCTCAAGGAACTCCCCCACCACAGGAATGCTAGTGATATCCTCCTGTGTCCCACTCACCAAACCTCCCAACATGACATACCCGAATGCCTCTGCTCTCAAGGCCCTCCTAGCCTGCAGCATTGAAATATATGGCGACGAACTAGCTGTGGAATCACACGGAGACATCACCACGCGTTTTGCACAGTAATCGATCAGTGCACAGTTTCTAGACGACCAATCCATGCCCAGAATAATTTCCAAGTTGGCCATCGGCAACCCTATCAGATCTATCGAGAACTCACGGCCATTTCACTGAAACGCTACATCGCGGTGAACAGTGGTAGAATCACAAATTTCTCCAGTGGCGGTAGTCACCCGCAATGGTGGATAAAGTACAGACATGGGCAGCTCAAGCCCCAAAGCAATCGGGGTTGCCACAAACGAATGTGTAGCCCCGGAATTAAACAACACATCAACAGAAGAATCACGAATAGACACAATACCTCTAACATGGTTCGGAGCGCGGTCCGACTGCTGCCTATCCAAGGTGTACACTCGCCCCGAAGCAGGTGGCAGTGTAGGTGCCGAAGTAGAAGCCATCAGAACCATCTGCAAAGGAACTGCCTGAACAGCTGCAGCTCTCACCGTCGATGACGGACAGTCTCTGGAGAAGTGGCCCTTCTTGCCACACTGGAGACAGATCAGCTGACCAGAAACACAGCAACCAACATGCTCCTTCCCGTACCCCGCACACCTCGGAGTGGAAGAGGCCTAACTGAACTCCCCTGCTGCGAAGTGGCTCTCTTGAACTGACCAGGCGCCTGCCTAGTCGTCAACTGCTTACCCTTGCCCTTCCCAGCAAACTTTCTGTCATTCCAGGATGTAGGAGCAGGAGTGGAAACAACAGTCCCCTTGGTCTTGTCGACCTTGGCCTTGCTTGCCACGCAAACATCCTCAATATCCTTACACTGTTGAACCAGTGTACCAAAATCCCTCGAAGCAGCTCCAGCAATATGATCAGCAATCACCTCACTAAGTCCTCTCCGGAACTTAGCAGCCAGAAACGTCGGAGTAGGAGGAATCATCCGGAAGTGTCGAAACTTCACAAGCTCATTGAACTTGGCCAAGTACTCATCCACAGTCATCGAGCCCTGAACCAAACGATCAAATTCCTCCTGTTTCCTTTCCTGAGCATCGTAGGGAAAGTATCTGCCCAAGAAGCACTCCTCAAAGAATGGCCATGTGTAAGAACCCGCACCGCTAATTAAGGAAATTAATTGATTAATTGTGATAAATTAGGAAATGATTCCATAATTGACCCTAATAATTATTATATGGCTTAAATAATTATAGCAAGTGGGTAAGAATGCTGAAAGTCACTTTTCGAAAGAAAAATGAAGATACCGGTTCTGCTAGTCGGTATAAATGCGTACCGAAAAGTATCCTGGAAAATTATAATGAGTGCATGATAATTACTAGAATAATATGTAGGACTTTTAAAACGAGTTTCAAGTCAAAATAATGAAATATGGTGCCAGAACTGATATTGGCCCTTGACCATTCCTTGCTTAATGAACCATCAAATGACCTCTTTTCCTTTTGATTCTTCTTCTTCTTGTTTCATGGTAAACACTTGGTAGTGAGGTTTGGGAGGGTTGAGTCATTTAGTTTCTGAACTTGTGTCACTGTTTTGGGGAAGGGAGAGTGCTGGTTGGGTGATGGGTGAAGAAGTCACCATTTACTTGGTTGTTGGAGCACTAGGAGCAAACTTTGTGAAGAAAGGCCCTTCCTTGTGAGGTATTATCGTGCACCTTGTTGAAGCAGATTGGAGGAGCTTGTAGTGAGCTCCAAGAGCACCTATTGCTACTGCCTTGAAGCTTGGGTAAGTTGTACCACCTTGTTCTTGAGTTTTAATGCTTAAAAGAGATGTCTTGGCATGTTTAATGAGTTAAACAAGTAACCAATTGGTATGTGGACGTAAAAGAGTATAAAAATGCATGCTTTAACGTTTGGAAGAAGAATACCAGAATCTAACGAAAGGCAACCACACAAAA
>JAVKPL010015087.1:0-93827 GCA_032173675.1 Gastrolobium villosum | reverse complement strand
AATGACTTTCTGGATCATTGGTGGAGTGTTTAGACTTGGAATCATAGGATCCACCACTCCTCAAATTTTTTCTAACCATGATTATTGTCTTAAAAAAAATAATGGCTAACCGAATAACAGAGAAGGAGTAGATATCACCAGTAGTGTTAAACACCCCCAAACTCAGTCCTGAAACACCTGCCAAAACAGCAAAAATAAATTGATCAGTACTGAAATGAAGAGTAAATTGATTTTTTTTTTTGGAATCAAAAATTCAAATAAAACAACAAACGTGTATACACAAACATAAACCAAAAGGAGTTTAAAAAATTTATAGAGTCTTAAGCTAGACTCTCCATTCCTTGTATGTGATTAAATGGTGGGAAGGTCAGAGAGGGATATTGAAATTTTGCTTTTTCAATTCCTTCCCCCAAATAATTTTTTAATCTCTGACCATTAACAGTGAATTTGGTCCCATCTTTCTCATTTGAAATATCCACTGCACCATGCAAATGGACTTTGGTAACCTTGAATGGACCAGACCATCTAGACTTCAATTTTCCTGGGAAAAATTTTAGTCTAGAATTAAAAAGCAAGACTTGTTGCCCCACAACAAACTGCCTATCTAAGATTTGCTTATCATGCCATCTCTTCATTTGCTCTTTATACAATTTAGCATTTTCATAAGCATTTAATCTGAATTCATCCATTTCATTCAGTTGGAGAATTCTCTTTTCCCCTGAGGCAGTAGCATCAACATTCAGTTGAGTAGTAGCCCAATATGCCTTTTATTCAAGCTCTAAAGGTAAGTGATAATTTTTACCAAAAATCAACTTATAAGGAGAACAACCTAAAGGTGTTCTATAAGTTGTCCTATAAGCCCATAAGGAATCATCTAATTTCAAGGACCAATCATTCCGTCAAGGATTTACAACTTTTTCTAGAATCCTTTTCACTTCTTTATTTGTAACTTCTACTTGCCCACTGGTTTGTGGATAGTAGGCAGTAGAGACTCTATGCTTAACTCCATATTTGGCTAAAAGAGCCTCAAATTGTCTACTTGCAAAATGCTTACCTCCATCACTTATAATGGCTCTAGGAGTTCCAAATCGGGTAAAAATATTCTTTTTCAAGAATTTGATTACCACTTTTGAATCATTTGTGGGTAAAGCAGCAGCTTCTACCCACTTGGAAACATAGTCTACAACCACCAATATATATTGGTTACCAAAAGAAGGAGAAAATGGGCCCATAAAATCTATGCCCCATACATCAAAGATTTCAATTTCTAAAATTGGTTTCAAAGGCATCTCATGCCTTCGAGAAACATTATCAGTCCTTTGACATCTATCACATTTGTGGACATACAAATTGGCATCCTTAAATATGGTGGGCCAATAAAAGCCAGATTGCAGCACCTTTGCTGCTGTCCTCATACCACCAAAATGTCCACCATAAGGTGAGTCATGACACTGCTGTAAAATTTCTTCTTTTTCTTCCTCCACTACACATCTCCTAATGATTTGATCAACACATTTTTTAAACATGTAAGGTTCATCCCACAGATAAAACCTGCTCTCATGTACCAGCTTTTTCCTTTGTTGGTAGCTCAACTCCTTAGGAAGCACCCCACTAACTAAATAGTTAGCCAAATCAGCATACCATGGGATTGTTTTGGTGGCTACTACAAATAGCTTCTCGTCGGGAAAAGTTTCCCTAATAGCTTGCTCAACTTTCACTTATCAGTTTGTCCTTCATTAAGCCTAGACAAGTGATCAGCCACTTGATTTTCAGTCCCTTTCCTATCTTTAATCTCCATATCAAACTCTTGAAGGAGAAGGACCCACCTAATTAATCTAGGTTTGGAGTCTTTCTTTTCCACCAAATACTTTATGGCAGAATGTTCAGTATACACAGTGACCTTAGTGCCTACCAAATAAGATCTAAATTTGTCAAAGGCAAACACCACAGCTAACAATTCCTTTTCAGTTACTGTATAATTCAATTGGGCTCCATTTAAGGTACGGCTGGCATAATAAATAGAGTGGGAAACTCTATTTTTCCTTTGTCCTAAAACAGCTCCTACTGCCCAGTCACTTGCATCACACATTAACTCAAAAGGTAGTGACCAGTCAGGAGCTATGATGATGGGAGCAGAAATCAATTTCTGTTTTAGCTCCTCGAAGGCTTTTAAACAAGCCTCATCAAAATGGAAAGGAATGTTGATTTCCAATAAATGACTAAGAGGCTTGGAAATTTTTGAAAAATCTTTGATGAACCTCCTATAAAATCCAGCATGTCCAAGGAAAGACCTTATCCCCTTTATGTTAACAGGGGGTGGCAATTTCTCAATTTGGTCTATTTTGGCTTTATCAACCTCTAATCCAGCTTTGGAGACCCTATGTCCTAACACAATGCCTTCTTTTACCATAAAATGGCACTTTTCCCAATTTAAGACAAGATTTGTCTCTTCACATCTCTCAAGAACTTTTCCCAAATTGACAAGGCACTCCTCATAAGAATCCCCAAATACACTGAAATCATCCATGAAGACTTCTACAAACTGTTCTATCATATCAGTAAAAATGGCCATCATGCACCTTTGAAAGGTGGCTGGTGCATTGCACAGCCCAAAGGGCATTCTCCTAAAGGCAAAGATGCCATAGGGACAGGTAAAGGTAGTCTTTGGCTGGTCCTCAGGAGCTAAGGCTATTTGATTGTAACCTGAATAGCCATCTAGAAAACAGTAATACTCCTTACCAGCCAATCTATCCAACATCTGGTCTATAAAAGGTAAGGGAAAATGGTCCTTCCTAGTGGCTTTGTTGAGTTTTCTGTAGTCCATACAGATCCTCCAACCAGTAACAGTCCTATTGGGTATTAATTCTTTTTTTTTTTCATTTTCCACAACAGTGATCCCACCCTTTTTAGGGACACACTGCACTGGGCTGACCCAATTACTGTCGGAAACTGGATATATGATCCCAGCATCCAGCCACTTAATAATCTCCTTTTTTACTACCTCCTTCATAATTGGGTTAAGTCTCCTTTGTTGTTCTCTGGAGCTGCTGGTTGGGTCAGTGAAAAGGATTTTATGCATGCAATAAGAAGGATTAATGCCTTTTATGTCTGCTAAAGACCAACCTATAGCTTTCTTAAATTTTTTTAAAACAACCAACAGTTGTTCTTCCTCAGAAACAGTGAGCAGATTGGACACTATAACAGGTAAAGTGTCTTTCTCTCCTAAATAAGCATACCTAAGATGATTAGGCAGAGGTTTGAGCTCTAACACAGGTGGTTCTTCAATTGAGGGTTTGGGAATCTTTAACCCTCTCTTGCCAAGTTCTAAGGACTCAAAAATTTTATTCTTCCAAACCACATCAGTTCTGGAATTTAACCACTTAACAACTTCCTCTGAATCAGCTTGACTGATTTCAAGATCTTCAAAACGAGAATTTGTGCAGAGTCTAATGCAAACTCTTGTATGAATTTATCTTTGACCACATAGTCAATGATGTCCAGCCTAGCACACTCCTCAATATCCCTTGGATATTTCATGGCCTTAACTTGCTCTCCATTCACATTCATTGCTAATTCCCCCTCTTTAACATCTATTACAGCCCCACCAATGGCTAAAAAAGCCCTTCCCAAAATAATTGGAACCTCTCGGTCTTCCTCATAGTCCAAAATAATAAAGTCAGCAGGTAGAATGAATTTATCTACCTTCACCAAGACATTCTCAACTTTCCCTTCAGGATAAACTAGGGACCTATCAGCCAACTGTAAAGTGACAGTGGTGGGGTTAGGCTCCCCTACTTTCAGCTTTTTGTACACTCTTAAAGGCATTAAACTGATACTAGCACCTAAATCACACAATGCCCTGCCTATGTAATGGTCTCCTATGGTGCATGGGATTGTAAAGCTTCCTGGATCTCCTAGTTTAGGAGGTATCTTGCTAAGCAGATATTGACTGCTCTCTTGTGTAAGAGCAACAGTCTCAAACTCTTCTAGCCTCCTTTTTCTTGAAAGAATTTCTTTCATGAATTTCACATAAGTGGGCATTTGTTCTAATGCATCCACAAATGGAATGTTGACATGCAACTGTTTCAGGAGGTCTAGAAATTTCCTAAACTGAGTGTCTTGCTTCTGTTTTTGCAACCTTTGAGGAAAGGGTGGTGGAGGTCTTTTTGAGACAAATGGGGTTTTAACATTTGACTTAGGTGATTGATCCTTCTGAATGGATTTTTCCATTAGAATATTCCCTAAAGATGGTTCAGGTTGAGTCTGAATCTCTGGTTCGACCAGAATAGGTGCAGGATCAATAGGTACAGTTCCTTGAGAGCTGTCCTGGTCAACATTTGGTTGAACAGTTTCAGAAGTCAATTTTTTTCCTTGCTGAGATTTTTCAGCTTCTCTTTTTTTTTTAATGTGGAAGGCCTAACCACAGCTTCAGGTTGATTTACAGATCTACCATTCCTAAGTTCTATCATGTGACATTGTTCCTTATTTTTCTTAGGCTCTTCAGTGCTACTAGGCAAAGCACCAAGGGGTCTGCTATTCAAAGTGTTTGCTAAATGACCTAATTGAGACTCTAAATCCCTCAAAGATGCAGAATACTTTGCACTACAGCTTCCAAGTTGTTTTGCTTAGTCTCATTCTTTGCTAAATATTCCCTCAATAATGCTTCCAAGGAAGAGGCTGAAGATGGAATTATTTCACCAGTTTGGGTTGGAGGGAATGGGACTGAAGTTTGAGCAGGAGATGGCCTGTGCATTTGTTGGAAACTTTGAGGAGGAAAGGGTGGTCTGGATGGGACATTAGAAGTCCCGGCTTGCTGCCCTTGCCCTTGAAAATATTGAGGCTATTGGTTTTTCCTCCAACCTTGATTAAAATTATTAGAAAAATTGTTTTGGTTCCTATTTTGGTTCCCCACATAGTATACAGATTCAGGATTGGATGGGCAGTTTTCAAACATATGAAGCCCTCCACAGAAAACACAAGTCTCGCCTATGTTCACTGCATTGACTTGGGGTATTGGACTTTGAGGTTGAGACAATCTTGCCTCAATGGCTTGACCCTGATTTTTCACTAAAGTTGTTAGTGCATCAAACTTGGCTGAGAGAACAGTTACAGTGTCTATCTCATGTAAACCAGCCACTCTTCTTGACTGATTTCTATCTTCAGGCCATTGAGCATAATTTTGAGTCATTTGTTCCAATAACTTATGAGCTTGGTTAAAAGACATTGACATAAACATGCCATTAGCAGCAGAATTTTCTAAGGCTCTGTTTTGGGTAATTAGGCTGTTGTAAAAAGTTTACAACACTGCCCAAGGTGGCAAGCCATGGTTAGGACACTGCTTAAGAAGGATTTTAAACCTCTCCCACACATCTATAAGGGTCTCACCATCTTTTTGCATGAAATTGGTGATGTCACATCTGATTTGCACTATTTTGTTAGAAAGGAAAATTTTCATAATAAATTTTTCAGCCAGAGAATGCCAATCTGTTATGGAGTTGGATGGAAGGGAGTTCAACCACTCTTTGGCTTTGTCAACCAGTGAGTGAGGGAAAAGCTTCAATCTCAGCACATCATCCGAGACATTTGGAATCCTACAAGTGTTAGCCACCTCTAGGAAATTCCTAAGGTGCTTGTGTGGATCATCCATCAAATGTCCATGGAATTGCCCCATATTTTGGAGCATGGTGAACATTACAGGTTCAAGCTTAAAGGGCATTCCATTGACAGGTTGGGCAATACTGGGATCTAATTCATCTAAAACTGGTATGATAAAGTCCATCATGGACCTATCATTGTCATTTATGAGCTGATTTTGGATCCTCTCAGGTCCTTCCTCATTTCCCTCTCCTTCATTTACCATTTCTTCAAACTCAGGGTTTGCAATGTTCCTATTAGCTCTCTGGGCTCTTCTCCTAAGCCTAAAGGTTCTCTCTGGTTCAGGATCGAATGCTGCTAAGAAAGGGTGTGGAGTTGCACTCATGCACCCTTTTTGAACTAAAAAAAAATAAAAAATCTAACAAGCTAACAAAACCTAGATTAATAAATTTTTTATATATTTTTTTTTACACGCAAAAAAATAACAAACAAACAAATAAGAACCTGCAAACAGAAAAGTTCCAAACAATTTATGATCAAACAGATGTATAAGGCAGGAATAACCACGAACAGAATCAAAACTAAAAATAGAAACAACTACTGAATCAGAATTCAAATGAGTAAACTAAAAACAGCAAAAAGTAACCATGCAGAAATAGCAATCACACATAGAAATCTGATCAAAAATACTTCGATCCCCGGCAACGGCGCCAAAAACTTGTTGGTTCTTTGCTAACAATGTGCAAGTACACGCGCAAGCATACGCGACAACAAGTAATATAGGGCTTTTATGAGTCCCAAATATCGTTCCCACAAGGATCTATTGCGTTTTTGACTTGACTAATTAGTAATTGCTAAACAGAACAAAAATTAAAATAAAATCAAATTGAAAATGGATTGGGATTTTTGTTATAAAAAGAAAAAGATTTAATTGCAAAAGATTTTTTTTATAAAGGAACTAGTAACTAGAAATTTAAGTGAGTTATGGTAAATTGAATGAGGATAATTCTGAAGTGTAGAGAATAATTTGTAAAGAAAACAGGTTGAGTTTCGGTTCCCCTTCCCCACAGCCTCCAAATAAGTGCTAAGACAATTTCCTAAAATTAATTCCCATGTGTTGGACCCTTTTCTTTCTGCTTTTAATCTCTTAAAACATTTTTATCATTTACCAACAATTGCACATCTCTGTGCTAAATGAAGGAACGAACATTAAAATCCAACCAACACATCATGGAGGCTATTCTCATTTCTGAGTAACATCCCTTGAGAATTTTCACACTCAAGTCCATGTGTTCAACACAATTCTGGTTTTAGTCATTTCTCAATGACTAAATCCTGAAATATTATCCTATAATCAGGCCTTAAAAATAGCATAAATAAAAATTAACACAGCATTGAACAAAATGGGAATCAACATTAAGCAACTGAAATTAGCACAAATTCAAGACTGAGGTTCGGGTACCTACACCCAACCTTAAGGGAATTAGCTCATACCCATAAGGGTTAAGCTACATCAACAACCGAATGTTCAAATTAAAAACTAAAAGTGCAGAAATCAAAGGTGCAGCATGAGTCCTAACAACCGGAAAACCTCACTGCTGCACCAACAAGTTCAGGACCAAAATTAAACATGCATGACAGAATTAGAAAATAAAAATAAAAACTGAAAACAAAGAGAAGATGTCTACAGAGGATTCCAGGAAAGAGATGTCCTCACATTCACTGTTCTTCCTCTATTTATAGCACCCTTCTCTCGCATGCATGGCTGTAGGCCCTTTCATCACAGCCTCCACGTCTTACGCTCCTTGCTGCAGCAGGTATGACGCGCCTTTTGTGCGTTACAAAGTGGTCCCCAGTTGCTCCTCTCCTTTGCTCAGACAATGGGATTTTTACTTTCAACCCGTACACTGGTCTGTGCACAAAAATCGGTCCAGCCTCCACTCACCATAGATTCTCACTCACCCACTCAGCAAAAGATGTTGTTTGGCATTTTCTGAACCAACAAATTAGTGGCTAAGGTTTCTTAATGGACCTTGGATGAAGGGTGATTTGGAGAAATGAATCATAGATCAACGATGATTTGACCTTAGGGATTGATTTGGACAAGGATGGATCGGCTTGGCTGAGATGAGTTGGGAGATGACTGCTAGGGTTTTTTTTTCTTTCTTGCTTGATGCGTTCAGCCTTATCCCTTCTTTCTTCCTTTGTCTTTTTTTCTTCTTTTGGTTGACTCGGGCTTTTGGGAATCCGCCCAGCCCAATTGCTTCTTTTCTCATTTTGGTTTTATTTGGGCTTCAAACGCGCAGCCCACTTCTTTCTTCTTTCCAGTGGACTTCAATTTGGGCTTCACACTACACACAGCCTACTACATTTTTTTGTTTTCAATTGGGCTAGAACTTTTTTTCTTTAGTGCGGCCCATTTTCTTCACTTTCTTCCTTCATTCCCTTTGAGCACAAATTGGGTCTAAACCATTAAAACATTCAACCCATTAGCATCTTACTAATCAAAAGACAAATCACATACAATTGGGGTATTTTTAATCACAAAATATATTCATTTCTTCTCATTTGCAATGCAATGCTTATGTTCTAAGTCTCACTTGAGAGACTTATCACGCCTCTCCCAAATCCTTTTTTTCCATTCACAGTGCTCGAACTCGGATGACACAATAGTACCAAACGTCATGTCTAATTGTTTATGTAGAATTTATATGTTCCACCGATATCGGATGACACAGTATATCTACCTCACGATTAAATGTTAAATCTAAAAAATATTATAATTTGGTACGTTAGAACATTTTTTTTATATAAAAAAATGTAACAGTCCATAATAAATCATATGAAATACTACTCTCATTTTACATGAGGTAGTTATCTCATTTTCTCTCACTTCGAAAATCGTGCCCCTCTTTTTTCTTTTTTCTTTTTTACTTTTAAATGGTGGACCCTACTTGAATTCTCTCTACAACCTGAGACAATTTCTCTCATGTAACATGAGAGTAATATTCCCCATAAAACATATAATCAAACAAATATTCAAATTACATAACATAAATATAAAACAAAAGTAACTTTCATGCCTTGTTAAATTTCATAACAGAAAATATTTGATTTATAAATTAATTTTTAATATTTAGTTAAAAAGATAAAATAAAATAAGTTTTGAATCGGGAAAAAAATATTAGAAAATATCAACCGTGTGTCGGAGCGTGTTGGTATCCAACACGTATTTTCCACTCCAAATAACATGTATGTACTTCCCAGCAATGTTGTGAAAACCGGACCGGACCAACTGAGTCGACCCACAACCCGATAAATTGGTCATCTGACTAGTCCGGTTATCACATTTGATCGGTCAAGTATCAGACCAGGTACGACTCGGTGCGACCCGACCAGTTTTGGTGAAAAAACCGGTGACCCAGCCCGGGTTTTTTAAAAAAATAATTTTAAAAAAAGTTTTCCAAAAGAAAAATCATAATTGATATATTTGTGTGATCTGTTACTTATTGACTTACATAAGTTATGTACCTACAATATTAATATTATCTCAGTTATGTACTAATCAGAGAATTTTGATTTTAAGTTAGAGATGTCGTTTACCGAACAACACCAATATAACAAGTATTATGTGTTTGTTTGATCCTTTATTGGACAATAATGTATAATTTATTATTTTTTATATTAAAATATTTAGAATTTATATTATTTTTTTCAACTATTTGAGTATATTTATAAATTTTTAATATAAATTATAGATTTATATATAATCACCGGGTCATGCGGTTCAACCAGTAACCCACTAGTTAAACCAGTGACCCAATAACCTGATACCTTGACCGGATCATTGACCAGATCAGTTTTAATAACATTGCTTCCCAGTGTAGAACTACCGTGTATAATTGTTCTGTTCTGTTTTACTTCCTCTATTTTCATCATCGGATTAGATTTATAGATTTTTTTTTATATATATAATAATGTTATGTATCACCGTGTACATCCTATTTTTTCTTTTGTGATTCAATGTATTTTATTTTATTTTATTTTTTTGTAATAAAGAGGGGCAAAAGCCCCATGATTCAATGTATTTAAGACATGAATAACGTGGAACGATAAAATACTCATCTCATCAAGGAAAAAAATAAAATACTATAACGTGATGATGATTTATTTTTTAATTAGCTAATGATTTTTATATTTCTAATTGATTAAAATATTTTAGTTTTAATTAAACGACATATACTGAACTTAACAAACCCTAAAACCTAAACTGAAATATCAAGGGTCTAAAAATTCCAAACATCGTATAAACTTACGGGGTATAATCTCTTTTAGTTTATTCGTCCTATAAGATCGTGTACTTCACATGCATCATGTGCACATCACGTGACTGAGCAACTTTTTCTTTCTTGGCTAGTGATTTATGGCTGATGGCCGAACATTTTGCTTTTGATTCCTCACCAATAAAATCAGAGGAGGGATATTCTAACTACCAAAATTTTTCACTACCATCTTACTACCTATTTAATCACCATTTGATTAATATTTTATCTCTCTTCAAAAACTTTTTAACATTCTCTCTTTGATCCAATGATGATGTGATGTGTAATAAATTAGTAGTGAGAGTTTTTAATAGTTACAATATCCTTACTCATAAATTCTTTTATTGGTTACTTTTACATTCTTGATCCACTTCCATTATTGGCAATTAAAAATGCATTGTACATTAGATAGTGGATTGTAATGTCCCCCCTGCTTCCCACCAAGACAGAATAAACTGTGGAACTACATAACGGATAGAATAAAATAAATTAAATAACAATAAAAATTGGTACCAAACTCAAATATTCCCTTTTTGGTTCTCTACAAAATTCCACATGCTGCACAGGCTCGAACTTACAAAACTGTATTAACACGCACATCAACATCCCATTACATCATTTTCATTCTCTATCCCTAAATTGGATAACTTGTTATCTAGATTCACTTCAGCATCTCATTAACATGTCTCCATATGTATCTAGTACATATTTCTCAGTCCCTCTATGTTCTTTTATACATACTGTGGATGAGATTATTTTACAACGGAATAAGTTATATTTTCAATTTTAGTTGTTGATTTTAATTATATTTAACTATTTTGATTTATTAGAGATGTAAATTGTGAGATGTAAATAAATTAAGGAAAAACTGTTTGTCTTTTGACACAACTTAAGTTATTTTACTCTCACAAAGAGGTGAGACCCACACCTTTATATTTTTTTGTTCACTCTCTCTCTTCCTTTATCTATCTCTTTCTCTCACTTAAAATCACACAACTTTACATCCTTTAAAATGATACACATTTTCTTGTTAATTTTCCTGGTTAGGCATTTGGTACAAGGTATTTTTTAGGATTCCCATAAAATTGAATATTTATAAATTTTTTATTTACGAATATTATCGTAAACTGAATGTTCCCATCATATTTTTGAAAATCGTGATTCCCCGATAAAAAAAAGTTTTTTCTCTACCAAACGCCCTTGCAAATTGGCCCTGATCACCTCTACCATGTGCGCTAGATTCTTTGGAACCAATCTGAGGGATGCAAAAAAATTAGGGGTGTGCATGAGGCAGGATGGGTCAGGTTTTTTGTGCTGACTCGACCCAATTTGGTTTTTATAGGTCATGTATTTTGACCCGACTCGCAGTAATTTGATCCAAGTCAGGTCTGACTTGGTTTAGATTTTTTTAACTAGTTCGCAACCGGGTCGGATCTGACCTGACTTAGTTTCTGAAATGGGCCAAATTCGACCTGGCCCATTTTTGACTTGGTTTCAAAACATGTTTTTAATTTGATTTCTTTTATAGTTATTGATTTATTTTTTAAACTCATGAAATTTTCTACATTCCAAACGATGAGAATTTTGTCACAAAATTATTTTTTCGTCGGAATACTTTTTGTAGAAAAGCGGCGGAATTTTTTCTCTAATGAAGATTTTTACAAAAATAAATTTTCTATCGAGATTTTCGACGAAATTTAGTTTCCGACAAAAGTTTTGTCGAAAATCATTTCCTCCATCAAATGTTTTAAACGAAAAAAGAATTCCGTCAAAAATTTTGACAGAAAGTTTTTCGTTCAAAATTTCGATGGAAATGTGTTCTGATGGAAATTTTTTTGAGGGAAATGTCTCATTTGAAACTTTTGCCGAAATTTAGATTCTCTAAAGAATTTCGACGGAATATTTTTTCTGTCAAAAAATTTTATCGACTTTTTTTGACAGAAATGTGTTACGTTGAAAATCTTGATGGAAATGTTTTTTATCAAAAAACTTGATGAAAATATTTAGTCGAATTTTTTTTTTGTCAAAAAATTGAACGAAAATGTTTCCGTTGAAAACTTTCGCCGAAATTTGATTTCTGTAAAGATTTTTGATGAAATTTTTTTTCGTCACAAAATTTCGATGGAAATGTGTTTCGTCTAAATTTTTGATGAATATGTTTTTTTTTTTTGAAATATTTAGACGAGATTTAGATTCCGTAAAAAAATTTGACAAAATTTTTTTTCCGTCAAACTTTTTTTACATAAATGTTTTTAGTCACAACTTTTGATTAAAATATTTTTCGTAAAAAAATTTGACGTAATTGTTTTACGTTAAAGCTTTTCTTTTAACGTAATTGTGATTTTTTCCCTTTTTTTCACATAATGAGTGTGGGTCAAGTTTTGGGTCAATGAGTCATTATTAAAACAAGTCAAGTCTAAAACTGACCCAAATGAAAGTGAGTCAGTATTTAAACCTAGTAAAAAAAAAAGAGGTATTTATGGGTCAAGGCAAGGTCAGGGCAAGTGAACCAATTTTTCTTCACACCGTTATTATAAAATCATATAAAATTACGTAAAATGATTATGGGTAAAGGATTTCTCCAGTCACCGGAGATAAAGTTATCTCCAGTGAGCTGAAAACACGTCATTTTGGGGCGGAAATCAAGGTGTTTTTGTAATTATAATATATTACACGGTTATATTAATCTTTATCATTATAATTTTTTAATTTTATAACCCAAAACGACGTCGTTTTGGACTCACTGGAGATAACTTTATCTCCTGTGACTGGAGAAATACTTTTCCCAATGATTATATTAGTCCCTCAAAATAAAAATCACCATAAATTTTTCAAACATATATTTCGATAGTCAAATTAGTCTCTGACATCATTTTGCTCAATAAATTTTGTAATGACAATATTTTTCTCATGTTACATGAGATAATATTATCTTATGTAGAGATATGATTGGGTGAATCCCATAATTAAAAGAAAAAAAAAAATGTTGGTTCAAATTTCAATGTGTGTAACATGAAATAAAATTTTTCATGTAACATCAGAAAAATATTTTTCATTTTTTACTTAGAGGAATGTATGTTTTAAAGATGGGATAGGATATTGTGACACACAAATAATGTTACGCACAATGTTACGACCACATCTTAACCGTTGGTTTCCGCCAATCAACGGTTATCATTTTTCAAATCGAACTCATTAATTAATTATTAATTTGCAATAAATGATAACCTAAACACTATTTATGTCGTAGAAAATAACATTATGGCGGAAATCAACGGTTAAGACGTGGTCGTAACATTATGCGTAAAATTATTTATGTCGTAGAAAATAAAATTATCTCCTACACACATATAAAAACATTTAGAGTCCATGTAGGGCCATATGAAGAGAAAAGAGAGAAAAAGAAAACATAAACCCCATACCCTTTTATGTGTGTATATGAAATAATTTTATCTCCTACGACATAAGAAACATTAAACACATTAATTAATCTATTTAATCACCTATTACTCCATTCACATGGTGTCAAATTTGAAAATGAATCCTCTCATGTCATGAACTCATATGTGATGATATTTAATTGATCAGTCCCAATGAACTACCAGTGATAAAACCACAACATTCAGAGAAAAGAAGGAACTCTCTCATGAAGATGCTGATTAAGTATTCAATGCAGCAAGAGCCATGCAGAATTACACTGGCCTTCAATCACAAGTCATGTATCCATGACCTTGGCAATGAAGATCTAAATATTTGGTGAAGCAATATTTCCTCCCTTTTGCCTAGCTTCTTTACACCATAGCCTCTGAAAACACCTAATTTACATGCTTCTCGTCCTTCTTCTACAGCTCTTTTCCTCACAGCTTTCAATAAAGCTGAACCTTGAAGAGTTTCACTGCTTTCAGCTTTTTCAGTTTCACATGCCACCTTGTTTATTTCCTCTGCTCTTTCTGCAAGTTGATTCTTGGCTCCTTCAGGATTGGTGGTGCCTGCACAATCATTATGATCATTACTTCCCCACCATTTGTTTGAAATAGTTGATAAGCCTTCTGATGGAAACCCAAACTTAAATTCATCCATTGTTGTCATTCCTTTGGTCATGCCTAAGTTAGGCGAATTTTGTGCACGCCCACTTTCTACACTCTTGTTTCCTCCTTGCTGATGTGAATTGTGAAGCACAGTAACACCTTGTACTTTGGCCCTCTCATCATTCGTTTGTTGCAAAACACTGCAGTCAAACATCACATAAATGTAAACCAGTTACAAAGATTAATCAAACAGGTTAGAGAGTCTATATCTATTATAGTCTATACACAGCATGGATGTTGCCACTGAATACACTACAAGTATAAAGTTCTAATGTATCCATGCTGCTGATATAAAAGTTGAAAACATCTCACAATTTAAACTTTTTTAGATTCAATCACTTCACATTCACACAATAAAACCGGAACAATGAAAATAAGAAAAGCATAACATATGAATAACAAGGAATATATAATTATATATCGGTTCTTTTATAAAAACAAGAAATTTTATTAGTAATGAGAAAGAAGTATAAGAATAAATGATATGATAAAGGGCAAACCATGGCTCACAAGGCTCCCCGACTTGCGCGGGTAGGAGTGAGGGTCAATTGCACGTAGCCTTATTCTTACATTTTGGCAAAGTGCGGTTTCCTAAACTCAAACTAGTGACCTTCCGACCAATCTTACTACTATTGCAAGGCGCGCCCTCTAAGAACAAATGATAACATAACCAAGGGAAAAAAAAGAAAAAAAAAAGAAAGCACCAGCAAAGCTTTCCTATCTTTGCTTATACGACAAAGAAAGCCCTCCAAAATGACCATTATCTGATCTGTGAACCGCAAAGAAGCCAATAAGACCGCTTTAGCCCATTAAAGAGGCATCCACAAGAAAATATCCTTGAAATTCTAGCATTCTTCTCCAACCAAAGAGCAATAGACATCAGATAACAACATAAATTTCTTATCATAAAAAAAAAGCTAGGATGGCTTCTTTACTCCATACAAAACTTCTCAGAAGATATATGGAAAAAGTGCTCCAAATCTGTGTACAATCCCAACATTCAACAAAAATACCAAAAAAGTCTACTTTACAAATCCGCAGTAATAGGAATGTGCATGGGTCGAACCGAATCGGATTTTTTGAAAAACCGAACCGAATTGGTTTAAATGGTTCGGTTCTAAAGTGGTTCAGTTCGGTTCAAAACTGGTTCGGTTCGGAAGTGGTTCGGAACCGGTTCGGATCGACCCTCTTTTGAAAAGAAAAAAAAAATTAAAAATTTAAAAAACAAAGTTATAAAAATTAATTTGGTTCGGTTTTAAAATGGTTCGGTTCGGAAACGATTCGGTTCTTAAACCGGTTCTAAAAGCCGGTTCAGTTCTTAAACCAGTTATAATATTAAAAACCGGTTCGGTTCATGAACTGATTTTTAAAAGCCGGTTATTTTATGGGGCGGTTCGGTTCATGGTTCGACCCAATTTTTTGATTTTTTTGCACACCCCTACGCAGTATTAGCAAGTGTAATAATAAATGGCTGCTAGTTTTAAGAATCAGAGGAACACATTACATGAAAATATGAGAGAAAACCATATCATGGCCATATATTATGTTTTATGTTAGAGATATATAAAACCATAAGAGGCCTTCACTTAACAGCTTAAGGTTTTGGGTTGAATTGATTCTTTACATGGTATCAGAGTCTCGGTGTCACGGGTTCGATTCTCACCACCCCTCACTTTCTCTTGTGGAATTTCTTAGCACAGGTAAGTGGATTTATGCATTGTCCACCCTTCAAGCCTAGTGGGCTTTCGCGTGAGGGAGCGTGTTAGAGATATATAAAACCATTAAAGAAGCCTTCACTTAATAGGATAAACTTTGGATTGAATTGGTTCTTTACATTTTCCATACATAATTTTTAATAAAATGGAATTATTGAGGAATATATATAGACACATATAACACCTCATAAATTTAAATGTGTGTTTTTGTATGATATTGTGAATTTAAAATGGTAGGATTAGTGAAAATCCATGAATTTAAAAAGGGCAAAATGGTAAATTACCAAATACGAATCCCTAGGCATAAAAAAATTGAGTAGAGACCTCATATGACAAAAATAATGCGGAAACGGACTCAGAGCGAAAAATTGAGTGAATAGGCAAATTGGTGAAAAATTGATGAATAGTGATTTTCTGGTATAAAATACTGCGATATAAGTGTACCGATAAGTGTGAAATTTTTATCAATATTTTTTGAAAACAAAAATATGTCATGCACCAGAAAAATAAGTAGATTAGGAATTTGTGGTCGGAATTGTCGATTGGATTAAAGTTAAATCGCATGTGGGACCCGCGTGACCCTAATCCACTTAAATTCCTTCCTTCCTCATCATCACCTCACGCCCTCTCTCTCTTTCTTTTCCTCCTCCTTCCCGTAACCCCATCTCCTTCCTCCATTAAAACCTTCAAGCTTCCCTCCTTCACCATTTGTCATTTTCTCCACCAAATCCTTTGATTTTTGTGTTGAAATTCATTGGAAAACACATTCTAAAGCCATTGGTGATACTCTCAAGCCTTGAAATCACCTCTTTGGGGCGCTATTGGCCTAGGGCAGATTCGATATTATTGGGGAAAATGGTGTTCTTGGAGGCATTGGATCTCTCATTGCTTGGATAAGCCTTGGAGGAGTGTCAAGCTTTGATTGTGAGTATATTTGCAGTATTTTTAAGGTTGATTTTGTAGATCCAAAAATATGAACTCTAAGTCTTTAATCTTAGATGTGTGATGATAGGGAGCTCAAATGGAAAAATGATATTGGATGATATTGTCTTAGAATGACGTGTGTGAGCTAGAAATGCCATGAAAAATTTAGGTGAAAAAATGTGATTTATAACTTAGAAAAAAAAAGTGAAGTGTCAAGAATTTGAGATGTTGAGTAATGTGGTAAGATGTTGATCATTGTAGGGTGCCTCACATGGACGTGATTTTGGAAGATTGACTGGGAGCGTACGTGTGGAACGAGACTCTCGGAATAGAGGTAAACCCTTGGAACTGGGGTTTAATCCCTTGTGTGCTCCACCACACCTAGTGGAAGGTTGTGGTTGGATTTTATGTTTATAGCATTGTGTGATTATGTGTTTTCATGCATTATTGCTTGTTGTGTGTGAAATTGTGTGGTCTCTGGCCGGTAGACGTGTGTTGGTTTGGACATCCGCTGGAAATATCCTTTGGGGATTTCAGTCGGGTTGTTGCCGTGGGGCCGACTCTGGGAGCGGCACCAGGATGATCCAAACGAGGGACTTCCGCTGGATAGGGCTCATGAGGAGTTCCAGTTGGGTTTTGCCAAGGGGTCGTCTCATCCATGGGAGAGGCACCAGGAAGGTTCCCGGGAGTTATATGATGGGGTCCTCGAATGTAATCCTAATGTGGATGTTCTTGGATTTGTCCCCAGTTGTTTGTGATATTGTATGTCATGCATATTGCATTATGTTATTATTGCACATTGAGTGAGCCATGGGGTGGAGAAAGCCTCTAGTACCCTTGGTTTACTGAGATATATTTGTATATCTCACCCCGCGTTTAGGGATATCATTTCAGGGCATTATGAGCATGGAGGAGCTTCGGGCAAGAAGCCCACTTAGTGGATGGCTGTAGCATGTGGTGCATTGGGCTAGCATGGCATTTTGGAGGAGTCTATTTGATGCACATATCATGTTATGTAGTATTTTGAGACTTATCATGAACATATTGCATGATGAGATTTCCATGCTTTTGTAGTGTTCATGATTATCTTCTAAGTCTTCGTAATTGTTTCATATTCATGCCTTGGTTTAAGTGTATATTTTGAGTGAGCATGGGACTTGTCCATAGCCACCTATATTGTATTTGAGGCATTAGGAAACTTGTGTTGTAAATAGACCACTTATTGTGTAAAATGGCTATTATATCAAGAATTCTTGTAATTGATGCATTATATAATGAAAATGCATGATGGAAGGGCCTAGAGCCTACATCAGGACATGTGTAAGATTTATGTTGAGTATTAAGGTGTTAGGAGTAAGTTACATCACTCCTTTTGTGTATTAAAAGCTGTCATCTATCATTTTTACTGCATAGTAATCGATTACCTTTCATTGGTAATCGATTACCATGTAACAGGGGACGCAAAATGAGCCACTGTGAACAAAGTAATCGATTACCTGAGCATTGGTAATCGATTACTAGTTCAGTAATCGATTAACGATGCTTGGTAATCGATTACCTGAGAACAGGGGAGCTGAAATGAAGCTTCTGCCTCATTTTGAAATTCTGGGTAATCGATAACCACAAGAATGGTAATCGATTACCACAGTGCAAAATTCGAAAATAATGGTTTTTCTAGACTGAAATAAATGGCATAACTTGGTCTACAGAGCTCCGAATTGTGCGCGGTTTGAAACCACGCGTAGCTAATGAAGAGAACTATAACATGGTAAGATATGAGAGTCACAAGATAAGTTTAAATTAATTGGGTAATAAGAAAGATTGTGGATATTAGTAAGTTGGGTGCTTCCGCGAGCTTGCATTTACAATTACGGTGTTGTTTTTAATTGATTACGAAAAGGGTTAATGTTTAAAGAAAAGAAAGTATTAAAAGAAAAAGTTTACCCGTAATTTAATTAACTCAATTACTGTGATTGTAACTACGCTTAATATCATAATTAATGTTAACAATACCGGCGTACAACGGGCTGTTACAACACACACACGTATGAACTGAAAATGTTTCTGGCATAAGACAAAAGTGTTGAGCACAGGCATGTATGCATCTTTGAAAGACAGACCACGATAGATGCTGTTGGAGGTTAAATTATTAAATGTGTCACTGGACTGAGATATTCCCTATCAGTTTGATTGCAAGTAATTTACTGGATAACACCAATAGGTTAGCATAAGAGGGTTAAAATATGAAAATAAATGATAGAACACAATTGTCAGACAACGTACAAGTCCTATGATAAAGGAATATTAATCTAGTATACTAAAAGGATAGGAGCTGATCAATAATGAAAAATCTGGTTGCAATAAAACAACAGAAACAAAAGAATGAATAAACTTCACTAGACTTGAAAGCTTACCTTTTGTTATTGCCACTTAACAAAACCATTGTCACAGAGTCCAGTTATTAATACAACACTTCAAACCCCACCTACAGCATAAAGATTGAAAAACCATAAAATTTACATGATACTTAAAAAACAATAATTTTTTTTTTGTCAAAACTGCAGTATGTGCTAGTTTTCAAAAGTTTGTTGGTGCATCATAGCAATATATCAAGTGACTACGCATAACCAACAATTTAAGTATATACACTCAGTTAAGCTGTGGTGGTAAACAAAAGTAACACAATAATCAGGATTGAGAAGAGAAAATAAGGAACATACATAATGTGATGAACATCATCAGTTACAGAAGTGGTAAACAACAATAAGAACAAAATCTGTAACACATGTAGCTTCGCTACAGAATTCTTCTTGCAAGAAATTGTTGTGCACGTGCAGAAAGCAAGCAAACAAAATTATAGGAATGAATTTTTTTTCTCCCTATTTCTTTTTCTTCACCAATTATCTGAACTTTTCTCAGGTAAAATCATCCATGCTTATTTGAATTATTCACCACTACTAACAAAGAAACACTTCCAGCAAAAATTTCACCTGATGATATTTTCTTATCAAGTAAAGCTTTCACATTTCCAGCTTTTCCATTGCTAATAACAAACACATTTCTGCTTCAATTCCCACTTCCCTTTTTCTTGTTAAACAAGCTGAATTCTGGAAAACTACATAACAATTACCAATAGAGATTTAAAAAATAAAATAAAGACATTTGGGTACATTTTGCTGGTTCTTCTTCCTTTAAGATTTGATGATATTAGGTTCTTTTTGGAAGTTGAAAAGATTATAAACTCAAATTAAAAATTAAAAAAAGAAAAAGAAAAAGTAAAACATGGGTAAAAATGAAAACTTTCCAATGACCCAAAAGCAGAAAACTTGGTAACCTACATACAAGCCCAACCACAAGTTCAACCACGCATACTCCCCAAAAATAAAAGAAATAAAAAGAAAGAAAGAACACCTTAACGATTTTGTCCATGAACTAAAATACCATTTTGGAACAAAATTGGAACAACAAGAGATGGAGTACGTTGTGGATTACCTCAGACTCAGTACTTGAATCGAACTTGAACAATCTATTAGACAAGACAAGCGTGTGTGAATGTGAATTTTCTGAAGCAAAAAAGCTAATGTATCCCAAAAGATGATATATTGTGAAGTTACGATAATGACCTCGAGGCACATAGAATTGGTTTTCAATTTATGACAAAGAAATGACTTTATTATCTGTGCCTAATTTATAATATATTTAAGCGACCAGAGTGGTGAGGGCATGAGGGGTGTGACCATGACTTTTAATGTCACCATTTATTAAAGGGTTTTGGTATATTGTACAAAAAAAAATAAAGATGTGAGATACGTTTTGTGTGAGGATTTGATATAAATTGTGTCATTTAAACGGATAAACACTTTTCCCTATTTTTTTTTTGTGAAAATTTATAATATATTTAAGCGAATAAAGTGGTGAGGGCACGAGGGGTGTAAAATAATAATAATATATTTTACATTAAATTAACAGTGAATATATTATTGTTTGTTTATTCTTTAAGTAAATTCATTTTAAAGGAGTTTTATCCTTTTGTTATAGAAATATAAAGTGTTTTATCTATTTATTTATTTTTATTTTTAAGTACTTTATGTTCATTAATGATCATAAAAGATAATATCTTATGTTTAAAGGATTAACTTCATACTACTACTTGTAAATACTTTAGTTAAAGATAAATAAAAATATAATATTTTTTTTTTTTGGTGAAAGAATAAAAATATAATATTTAATGCATGTTTGATACATTAAAGAAATTTGATAGGAAAAACTTTGTCATTCTTATAACCTTTACCCAAATAGTCAAGTAATTGATGAATCAATGAAAAAAAAATTTAAAATAAAACAAAATGTTATTTTTTTTTCTTTCTATTTTTAATATTTTATAAAAAATGCTTATTTATTTTAGGGATTAATGTTTTTTTCCTTAAAAATAAAATAAAATTGTCTCTTACAAATTTACAATACCAAAATAACATCCTTTTAGGGTTTGAAACAATGAAACAAAAAATACAAGATATTTTAGTAAAATTACAAGAGGAAAATAAAAGTTTTGATTTTTGAAGATAATTTTATCTCCGGATAAACACTTTTTCCTTTATTTTATTATTTATCGTCATAAACTTTATAAAAACAAGAAATCAACTAAAAATAGAAACAATATAAACGCCTCCTCATATCATTATATGTTTATTTCTTTTACGGAGTCATTTTGCAAAAAAAATTTGGGGGATATTAGTTCCATGTTGTAGAAAACTAATATCTGATGTCATAAACACAAAGAAGAAGGGCCACTCTTTTAAAATAAATATATAAATAAATAAATCTCACATACTTTGTGTATATAACATGAGATACTAGTCTCTTACATCATAAAAATAATATTTCCTTAAATTTTTCTCATATTCACTTTTCTCATTCCTTTCAGATGGAGTCACACAAATTCCACATCTTTTCTCTATAGTGAAATAGAGAGTTCAACATCTCATTTATGAATAAATTTACTATCCGCATACTCTACCTCATTCACAAGCATCAAGAGTCCTTACACATCAGAGGAGAGAGAAAAAATTTGGCAGAAAAATAAAACTTTGACTGACATGTAATATTTTCATTAGTGAAATACACTAAATCTTTGATATAATACGACCAAAGATTTACACATACTTTTACTATCCGCATACTCTACCTCATTCACGAGCATCGAGTCCTTGGAAATCTAATAGACTAGTAGACCAACTCCCTTAACTTTTTTCTTTTTTTTGGGTGGTAAGCGACCAACTCCCTTAACTTAAAAGGCCTAAAGATTGTATCAATATCCTATAGTTTATCTTTTAAAACTCAAATTATAAAGGGACATCTAGCATTATTGAAATACAACTATCGCCTAGAACACTATCTTCCCCTAAAACATCTAAACATTTTTAAAATGCTACATTTTTTAATCAATCAATTTGCTGAACAAATATGTAACCATTTTAAAAAATAACTGTCTTTTTTTTTTATATAATTATTATTAGAGATTATTGCTAGGGTATATCAAAAAATAAAAAAGAGAACAACTAACTCCTAACAGGTACATCCCCATATAAGAAAAGATATTTAAAAAAATTCCTTGAATTGAATTGAATTATAATGAATAATAATGATTTTCTCCTCTGAATCCCCTCCCTATGTTAAAGATGAATAAATAAAGCTGATCACTTAACTCGTACATATACAGTATAAAGTTAGTACAATTTGTTCCCAAAAAAAACAAAAAAGTTAGTACAATTTAGTTTGAAAGGGATAAGGGAATCATCAGAGCTCCCAAAAATTTCTGATATCTAGGAGGTTAATTTCTCTTCAAACAGAAAACTCACAATTCCTGCCAACATTTGGAAAGATATGGAATCAGTGAGGGAAAGGAAAAAACATTAATTTCTTTTAAAGCATGATACAAAAAAATAACCTTGATGTGTAGTAAATGCAAGATTACCTAGGCAATTTAATAATAATAATGTGTCATTCAGATTTATAAGTGTCTTTTTTTCCAGCAAGAATCATTGAAATCTGGAGCCCCCTACTAAATGCTTGATTGAATAGCAACCGGGTTTGGAACTCTGACACAAATGGGAACCATGATAAAACAGCTACTGGCATGAAGATTATTAATCCCATTACGTATTCATATGCTCTTGAAAGCTCTTTAACTGAATCCCATAATCTAGCTCCCTTCAAGCACCCCCTGCATGCTTGTGCAATCTTGATTGCACAAGAAAAAATGGAACATCATTGGTGAAAAAGTGCCTGCAATTTTAGGACCATGCAGAAGTAGAATACATAGTAATTTTTGTTCAATCTTTCCTAAGACATGTCACACAATAGCAAGTTGGCAAAAAGTGCAAAATTTGTTCTTATATTATTAGTGCTTCTGTAATATGCACAAGTTATAACTTACCAGAATAAGGGCCCATCCAGAGGGCATGAAGGCAACAATAGCAGCAAACAAATCTGATACGGTAAGACCACAAACCACAAATAGCACAGTCATGACTGACATGAAACCAAGAAAGAGAAGTGCCTTGAGAATTCGAAACATGAGCTGAAAGTCGGTGCCGAATCTTCGTCTACCCATGGATACCATCTGATGGCCATACACAAAAACATAAGACAAATGCATTTACATTTTGGGAACGTGAAATAATTTTATATCAAACAATTAATTAGGCTTTAATTGCTGCAAATAATAATGGTTGTATAGGAAGTCACTCTTGATCCCGTGGTAGAATATACATACCTTCAACACAACGAGGATAATTACCAAAACTGCCCAAGAAAGTGCATATACCTACAAGAAAAAACTGAAGGTAATAAGATGGTGCCATAAAACTAACAACAATTTATAGGACTAGAGAACACAGAAAATGAGTTGCTTTACCAGCAAGCTTTTGACATGATGAGCTATATCCATGTGGTAGACAATTCCATATTGATATATAAAGAAGCGAAATGCAAGAACTATCTCAAGAATTTTCCCCCTGATATTCGAGTATTTCAGGTGTTCATTTTCTTCATCCCACCAAGATTCCCAGCTTTTATCAGCTGGGATACCAATACCACCACGATTTCCCATCCACCGCTTCCAGTCTGTCCAATCATCAACTGTTTTTTGCCAATCAAAGCCAGAAGGGTTAAACAAGAAAGGAGCAAACAACCAGGAAACGGCCAAAAACCACATTGAGATTGTGATGAATAGATAAAGATGCGAGCTGCGATATGACTCCCCATAGACTTCATAAACAATCAATAGTATGAGTATCTCCAGGCCTTTCACAAAGTGGCTTCGCGAGTACATCCGGTAGTTATCAGCAAACTTTGCATGGAACACAACAAACCCGCGACCAGTTGGTCTATATTTAGAGCCCCCATGTAAGATTGTTCTTCCAAAATAATGAGCTTTTGTTCCAAGCTGGAAAGTAAAGAACACAGAGGCTAGCTGCAGCTGCATGATGATGAAATCACCCAAGGCAGTGCGAAATCCCTTCTCCAAGCCAATTTCCATTACCATGGGCAACACCAGCAGTAAGCCCAACTGAACAAGAGACTGGGATGCCAAGGCCTGTTCAAGGGCTTTGCTCTGCTTTATGTTTGGATTTGAAATTATTTCTCTCTCAACTCCACTCAATACCATATATAGACGTCCATATAAGAACACATAGACAGTCAACACAGTTATCTGAAAAATTCATAACATCCAAATACAGGCGTTAGCATAAACCAATTTTACACAACAAAACTAGGATAATGTGCTTTCATAATTAAGTCCCACTGATATCATACTTAGCTGTCTAGTTATATCAGGGACTGTATTGTACTTTTACATTTCAAATATTCTATTGTATAGTCATGTAAAGCAGCCTAACTCAAAGGCTAAGTTGGTTGTTATAGATGACCTTATTTAGGAATTTATTTCATATCGAATACCCGATTAAACAATGTGATTTTGATAGATGATATGCATTTTGTCTAGCCTCCGCTTGAAGGAAATCAACAGTCTTAAATGAGCCCGGATTAAACTAAATGAATCATACATATGAAATAAAAATAACTGGAATAAGAGGACCTTATTTCATGTGGTAGCAAGTATCTAGACAGCAAACAGAAGAATCAAGTCTCATAAAAGCAGCCATTTCATGCAAATTTAATCATAGATTTCTATCCACATATCCTTCCCATATCTTGTTTCATTTAAACCATTTTGAGCAGTAATCATATCTTCAAGAATAATTAAGATTAACGTAGCTCAAATCACATTAGAATCCATTCACAAGTCATATATTAAGACTTTCTATTATTTTTTATTTTCTTCTTCATTGCAAAACTAGACTGAGTATAACCAAAGCTGTTTCCTATATTGAAAGCAAACGCCATATACTCCAAATTATGCAAAGTACACTCAATGTGCTATTAATAATAGCCATCAACTATCAAGATAATATCCCCAATAGAAGACTTGATTAATTACCATGCTACTGAAATAGAAACCAACTGTTGTGAAGTAGAATGACAACATTCTGTAGAAGTCAAATCGCCGTCCAAGTCGATAAACATCACGGCTAAGGGTTTGTTCTCCATTTCCATTTGAAACCTTAGCCTCAAAGAGTGATATCTGATTCATACCCACATCACGACCCTTACCTACTTGTATGTACTCATGATGTGTGATAAATCCTTGACGTAGAGTTGAATTGTACCCTATGGATGTTAAGCACAATTAGTAAAAATTTCCATCAATCGGATACACATTTTCTACTCAACCTTGAAGTACCTGCAAATATATCCTCGCTCAAGTTTATAACTTTTGAAGCTTTGCTTACGCCACCTCTTGTTATGTGGAAGATTCTGTCAAATATATCAGGATGACCATAATGAAATCGAACCCTGCAAATTTAGGAATATGGATTACTTAACTGAAGGTTACAAAAGAGTTTACTTTGCAATGAATAAAACAAGATCGAATTTTGAAGATTCCCCGAAACAATATTTGTTTTAAAGTTTTTCCAACTATATTACCAATTATGTATTTTTACATTATTTTTCTTACAGAAAATAAACTGAATAAGAAAGATGCTCAACAAGCAATCGAACTCATAAAAAATAAAAATAAAAATAAACAATTGTTGTGCTCACTCAATCATCTCTATTCTTCTTGATGGAAAAAAAGTTTTCTTTTTTTGTCCTTTTGTGGGTAAAACATAAGAGGACAAGCCTCGAGTAGTGACAAAACTATTCCTTTGTAATTGAAAAGTCAGGTTCGAATTTGGAAAACAGCCTCTTTGCGATTATGCAAGAGTAAGGCTCCAGATAAGGATTGCTTTCACCTCACCCTCGCTAGTCGAGGTTTAATTGGGAGTGTTTTTTTTTTATTCTTTTTTTTTGTGGGCAAAACATCTAAAAAAGTAATGCACATAAGTAAATTCTTGGACAAAAATATTCCTCTTAGAAGCTCTATTTAGAGTACAACAGTGACATGAGGAACACATTGGCTCAAAGCAAGGAAGTGGACCAAACAAAGTGTTAGTGGCAGTCTTTCGGTCTTTCCCAACAAAACAACAACAAAATTGCAAAGGATGCATTTCTACAGAAAAGATAATCCGGCTTTGAAGTTTTAACTGCCAAATCTCAAAGAACACCTAGTGCAAGCCTAATAGAAGACATGGGAACAACCAATATTCCTTCCATCCAAAAGAAAAAATAAGACTAACAGAAATAGATAGGTTCCACCAGCACAATCATGATATACAAGCTAAATATGAAGTTATAGCCAAAAACCCTAAGTAGGTTGTAATCTGTAAATTATCAAACTCTGTCAAAGCTTCCAACTCCAACACGTAGGTCACATACAACTCCTTCAGTTTTTTAAGCCCAATAAGCATAATTAAAATAACTACTAACACCATAAAAAGACAATTAAAAAAAAAGGAAAATAAAAATAATAGACCATAGATATAAGAAAAAACCTTCTAACAACTTAAGCTCTTAGAATGATTGTTTTCTGGACATGATATTGTAGTCACTTTTAACCAACTGGTTAGGGGTCCATGTCTTGTTGCTCCTATTCTTGTATCAATTTTAATTGCATCTTGATATGCCTCCATCATATATATAGTTTTCTAAGCTGAAAAGAGAGAGGATTTAATCCACTTTGAAGTAAAAAGGCGTATAATTGTTATAAAGTTGATAAATCATGCTCAGATCTCCTCTCATTGAATTTATGGTGTTTTTATAGGTAAAAGTGCTAGAAAAGAACTCATTCATAAGCACAAGAGAAAGTAAAAGATAATGTTTTCGCGCTACAAGCACGAGAAGCGCCAAGAAGTTTTTCAACACAGAAGTGCACGCTACAAGCACGAGATCCGCCCTAATAGCGTGAGAAAACCCTCAAAACACAGTGTTGCCATGCTACAAGCGCGAGTTCCGCACTAGTAGCACGAGGTTCATATTCTTTTGTTATATTTTCGACGTTGTTAGCGCGAGAATGGCACTAATAGCGTGGGAAGCACATGACTCTTTTTAAATGGATATCAAGTTACATTTTAAGGAGGATTCTACACCAAGGATTTGACGAAGATTTGGGCAGATTTGAAATTAAGCTATAAAAAGGAAATATAAAACCTTATTGGCGATCTTTTGCTGGAGATTGAGAGATGAAATTAAGCTATAAAAAGGGAATATAAAACCTTATGACAATTTCTATTGTCTTTTATTTCTTTATTTTGTTTAAGCCAGCTATATCTGGCTAGTTTGCTTTTGTAGTTAGAATTATGGATCTGACGTGAATCCTGTTTTTGGTTTAATTGATTTCTTTAATATATTATCTTATTCTATCCGTGTTTTACCTTGGCTGAATTTCTATATCCTTGTATGAATTGATCACTCTTATAGGGATTTGAGGGTTAGGGCTCACAATAGGCCTATTGGGGTTTTAATCCTGACAGGGATAAAATACCAATTCTTGCATGATCTAAACATAGGCTTGCTTGAATTATAGACTTAATAATTTGTCAAGGTTAATGCTTAATCTGAAAATGATCACTAAGAAATTAGGGTTTAATTGGGTTAAAGTCACTAAGAAATTAGGATTTAATCAACAATTTAATAAGAAGACAAATTGTCTGAGATATCTAAGATAGTTGTTATTGAAATTAGATCAAACCACTTAAGGAGGATCGAAGATGAAATAATTCCTAACTGCAGTTTCAGTCTTTGATATTCTAAAACTTAATTCTTAATTCCTGCGTTCTTGCATGTTCTTGACTGCACTTATTTTTATTTTTATTTTAATTCAGAAATTATTCTCTAAAACAAATTGATTTGTCCAAATTAAAGGGAAGAGTGAAAATAGTATTTGGTGCATTAATCCTCACGGGACGATACTCTACTCACACTTTATTACTCGAAACGATCGGTATACTTGCCTAAATCGCAACACATCACAAAGTAGTGTGCTTTGTTCATGCTTCAAGTGTAAAGGGCTTTCAAGTGGGGAAGCAATTAGATATATAATAAATAGAATCCTTTCTTGTATTTTACTAACATCTCAAGCTTTTACGATGGCAAGACCCAATAATAATAAAAATTAAGTCAGGGAGGAAAATGGAATCAAAAGAAGTGAATAAGTGAAGGCCAAATATGCACTTGTAACTACTAGTCCCCATTATGCCGATCACCAAATGGAGGATGAAAATCCCAAGGGATATATAATAATAACATACATATAGTATCACATTTGAAGGCAGTTCACGATAAACAAATTGGTACTAACCTTAAAGGATTTGCCAAAATTCGTTGGCCAATGGTCACAAAGCTGGTCTCCTGGTTTGACATAAACCAAGCAAGTGATGAAACACTGCAAAATAAGAAACATTTAAGCATAGATAACTGGCACAAATTCATTTTTGATGATAAAAAAGAATATTTTCTTGGTCATGAAATGATTTATTCAAATAAAATTTAATACTAGATATTGTCATAAGGCAGACCTTCCAGTAAATATATGCTCCCTTAGACCCAATATGGTAGGTTTCCGTTGCCCCCTACGATCTTTGCGGAATTCTTCTAATACATTTCTCATTTTGAAAGCTTCTTCAAAGTAATTATCCTTAACAAAAAAGGTAAAATTAAGAGCATTGAATTATACAAAAGGTACTGTCATGAACAAAATACCCCAAAAGCTGTTAGGTGAATACACATGAATGATTTTATATTAAATCTCCAACAAGTACTATTTACTGCATATTGAATTGATGATACCTGATTCATGTCTATGGTTTGTAAGGCTTCACCACGAGTAAATATAATGGCATGATTTTGGTTTTCAGGTTTTCCTTCACCAATTTCTGTTGGAGGACCAGGAAGCTTTATGCGATATATTTCCTGGCAATGCAACATAGAACCATTTGCATTAAAATTTAAAGCTGTTCAAAACCCCAAACCAACTCAACCAAATTGAGCAACCCAATGCAACGGTATCACATGCAAATAGTTGCGCATAAAATCCTTTTTTTTTTGTTACCCTGATAATCTTTAAATCTTGAATAATTGAATTATTATAGTAGCATTTGTATATGCTCTTTTGTATATCTGTATTTGTTTCACCTCTTATATATCTGCTCCCTATTGGTTTTCCATTGTTAGAGAAATGGAAATTTACTGTTAGGTAAATAACAGGTCAAATTATTCCTTTGTATACAGTTAGACTTCTGCATACTGTTACAGCTGGATATATTGTAAACCAACCTTGTCTTTACAATAATAGAAACAGATAATAAAAACAGATCATCAGTGACTGAGAAAGTCACAAATTCCTATCTCCATCTACTAGGTCTGTCTCTTTGTCTTTCTGTTAACATGGAATCCAGATTCCATACCTTTGGGGAGACATACCTTTTGAGTGTCACCAGCTTTGGCCATTGCCAGCAGTGATTTGCATACTCGGTATAGATGAACTTTTGAAAACGCTGACTTTTTATACATTGCTTCATTTAGAAGGACTTTTTTCAAAAGTTAAAACTATTTTGCATTTGGATCAATATCTAAAAGCGTTTTTAAATAAAAAGCAGTATTTTTTTTTCTCCCGGAAGCCAGAAATCTTTGGTTTAAAAAAAAGAAGCACCATTTTAATTTCTTTTTTCCTACTTTTATTTTTTTTTCAAAAGTTGCATCCAAATACACACATATACTGAAAAACATTTTTATTTAGGAAAAAAGTCCATCCAATCGGGCTCTAGACACTTCTACCCAAAGTGATTCATATAATAGCAATCTTCAATCAATTCTGTACTCTGACTAGCCAACCAAACTGAAAAATCTCATCACTGCTTGTCACGACGCATTATTTGTTTTTCCACATGTGAATACTAGATTATTCAATCAATTATATCGACAGAAGACAGCTAAAAATAGCCACGAAATATGCTAATGCCAAAATAAAGAGATTCTAGAGAAACTTTTACATTTTCCTTTTACAATGACTTATTACGTATTTCTCAGATTTCACAGCAGATTTTCCTATAAGGTGAGTGGGTGGTAGATTTTCTAGAAAGAAGCCTACAAAACTAAATTTAATTTATACCTTCATTTCGTAAATTTGGATGAACCAGAAATCACAAAAAACATCAAACGAAATTTTGTTGTCCATACCTCATCATACTTGTCCCCTCCCTTGACAAGAACAGAGTAATAAATTTTCTGAGTTTTTCCATTCCTTGTCTCTTCGCTTTCATCTATGTAAGCAACACGAAGGCCTGAATGTCTGCATGGAATGTTCCATTTTTCCATTGTCAATCCCATTTGTTATTTTACAATATACAAGATCCTTTATATGGTTCGGAAAATGGTTGTATTGACTCACGTTAACATCAGATTGAGAATATTATTGTAGCAGCTTCTGTCTTTATTATTTTTGGACTTTTTATGAGAACCATACAGTTGACAAGAAACAACATAGGTGAACTTTAAATCAGCCATAGCTTTTGCGTGTAGAAGCTTATCATTGTCATCGAAATCCACTGTCCGGTAGTCGTAAGAGATATTATCTGGAAGAGACACGATGATAGTTCCTTCGTAAATGAATGGCTTCTGCTATATCTCAGAATTTGAATTTGAAACACAGCATACAGAAGAGAGAACTAACCATTATCTCCAGCAGATTCTATGAAGCACTGAAGAATCAAAGCTTGCCAATAGTACATCATTCCTCTCACTAGACAAAACAAATAGAAAAAGTTGAAAAATAACATTTAATTGGAATACATATACAAATCTAGCAATGAAAACAATATTCACTATGATCAAGACCTGTTCGATAAAGTGTCTGCCCTCTGTAAGATGCCCACTGACGAATAAGCTCCTCCTTATTTTCTTCAAGATACTCACTTTTTACGCGTTCATGGAAATTAGCCCATTCATCTACACGGTATTAATGTCCGACAGTAAAATAAGTGCACATGTGCTAAAGAGGGGCAAAATATTTGGTAAGCATACAAAAACATTACTCACCAGGATATATCTTTGTTAGGTAGAATAAAATTGATATTCCATCTTCATTTTCCAAATTGAGTTCATCAGTAGAATAGAGAACATCTTCTTTGAAATATGGTGTTAGAACACTGAAGCAAAACTCAGATAAGATATCATGGTAGCATGAGGTAAAATTGTTAGAATATTAACATTTATGTTTGAATATTAGCATTATGTAAGAATGTATAGTCAAGTATATTTACGTTGATTAGAATAGAATAATAAATTACCGATTATTAGGCCAGAGGCTAGTTTTTGCCAGGATAGATTACTCTCTAATTGATTGTAAATAATCAATAAATAACAGAACATGTGTCTAGCTTAACACACAAACTTCTCTCAATAATTCTCTCGCTCAACAAAAATAAACAGTCATCCATATAATTAGGAAAGTCGATAATCTGTATATACATCCACGCAGCCACAATAAATGATGTGGCAATTGTTACCAACAATCAAAAGAGCAATGGTAATGAAAAATCAAATTTGATTAATACCATAGTCATTCTTCTCTTTTGACCGAGTATAAAAGTAAGAATAAAATGGCATTTTTAAATGACCTATCAAAAAACAGTACATCTCCTGTACAGATTGTAATTCATCCATCCATTTTAAAATTTATTATTTGTTAGAGACATAAACCATTTATGGGTCTCTTCCTAACAACTTAAGCTTTTAGGAAAATTGGCCCTTCGACAAATTATTAGAGCCTGTATGATTAAGGCGTCGAGTTCAATTCTTGCTACCGCCACTGTTCTAACATGAAGTTTAATTTCAACACAAGGTAGAATAGGCGTGTTTGATATGAAACCATTCATGAGTTATATCTTGACATTATTCAATATTCATTCTACCGCTTTTTCTCCTTTCAATATATTAGTCTATCACAATGACTAACCTGAAGGATAACATGTCCCTAACTTTGGGAGCCTTTGGCATATTCATAAACAAAGAATTTGCAAAGAATGTGATACGGCGGCGGGCATCCAGATTTTGGGGCACATTTATGGCTGATTCCTTGACTGTTAAAAGCAAATGAAGCCTAACAACCTACAGAGAAGAAACAGAGACTAATAAGCAACAAGGCATTCAAAAAGAGAAATGTGATATGTTTGCTGGAGTGTAGTTGTCAAGATTACCTTCTCCATCACAGATTTACGGTTCGTAAAAGAAATGTCAATGTTAACAAATCTCTGCCCTCTATCTCCTATATATTGCTGAGATTGTTGCAGAATTCTGTAGAAAGCAGAACCAAGCCAATATCACAAAGCAGTACTTATTATAGGGTTAAAAGAAATCATACACCAATATCCCACTTAATGTTTAACACGTACAAATGGCCATCAACCATAACATCTTGTATGACAATTTCAACAATATCTTGCAGGACATTGACTATCTGGGGCTTCAATGAATCTTGTTTGACATTTTCACTTCGCTGCCAATGGAAATAAAAAAACAAAAAAACAAAATAAAAAATCAATCTTTATGAGACCTGAATAAGTCTACCAAGAAGGAACAGAAATATACTTGAAAAAAGGGGAAAAGGAAGCATGATGGAAAAAAAAAAAGCTACCAATAGAGTTAACAATTTCTCCAACTTCTCACTAAGTGAAGGCAAGCCACTCATCTTGAAATTCTTGACAAATGTTTCCTGTCTTATACAAGATTCTACTTTACTGCATATAAGGTTTATAATCCTGTCTCAAACATGGAAAAAACCCAATAGTCATGAGGATTCCAATAAGAAAAAAATTAAATGGGTGAACAGAGGCTATACAGATATTTCTTCCTTACTCCTGATCTTCTCTATCTAGTAGAAGGTTCCCTATGATGTCCTTGAGAGTCTCATAGCATTCGACGACTGCTGAATACATGTAACCATCATTCTTAATCTTTTTAAATAACTCAGCATCATCCTCCTTCTTAAAATCCTTTGCCATGTCAACAGCTATGGGAATCTATCACATATTGAAGAATTTAGAAAGGAAGCAAAAGACACAGCAATTCTATTATAATAAACTTTTTTCCTTTACGGAGCCACTAAAAAATTTCATACCTTACTAGCAAGCAAGAATGGAGGCCACTGGATGACAGAAATATCATTTGAACTGTATGGGACAAGAAGCAAATCTCTATCCCTGGACAATCAATAGTCAAGAGATATAATCAGAATCTTGAAAATTCAAGCATCTGATGCAAGATGTGTAAGGAAGCAGCAGTTTCGACCTGTTACTGATGAGGTCTTCCTCTCTCATAGAATTTATAAACTCATTCCAAACCTGAGAAAAGTATGCAATATTCCACCGTTCATATGACTCATCCTGCCACAGAAACTCCATTTATAAGACTCCAAATAAATATCTAGCACCTATGTAGTTATATCATTTCTTCACGAACAAGTCCTGAATTTTGAAACATGATATGCAGTACCAAGTCCTCCTGTTTACTATATCTGTCTCTTCCAGTCCAAAAGCGTTCACTGAAAGCTACTGGTACAGATTGAAATCTGGAGCGGAGCATTCCAAGTGTCCTTATCTAAGAGATGCAAAATGTTAGGAGATAATGAACAGAAAAGGATAACACAACTAATAAGAATTGAGTACTATCATTACCACAAGCAAAAAGTCAATTTTTCAAAAAGAAAATCATGTAAAGATGGGTTTTATGAGATAGCTTAGTCTCAAATGCTGCAATTTTTTTCCTTGTATGGTAAACAAAGAAATCCCGTAAGAAAGGGGGAAATTACAATCAATCAATATAAAATATTGCAATAAATTTGCCACTAACCTCACCCAAATGGCTGAAGGCTCCAATAATCCCACCAAATATAGTGGCATAAATGGCATACCATATTTGAGTATCCATAAAATACACCTATATATTAATGAAAAATATAAAAATGGAACATATTAAGCCCAAAAATGTGAAAGCCAAAGCAATGGAACAAGGTAAAGTTTTTTACTCCAAAATTGCTTTTCTACTAAACTCACCAGGACAATTGGAGCCCATATTGCAAAGACAATTAATATATTGTGAGTCTCTGCAGCACTTATATAATGTTAGTTGAAGCAAGCTATGCTGACAAAATATGTAGTAGTGATAGTGAAAAAGGACATAAAGTATTACCATTTTCTGGAAAGAACTCGTACCACTGGTAGTTATCTATAGGCATTCCCATGATTAATTTTGTGGGTTCAACAAGGGGAGATATCTATTGAAAGATTAGTTTAGTAAACTAGATAAACAAATTTAACGAAGCACAATTTAAAAAATATTTTGGGAGTTTCATACAATCATAACACACAAAAATACAGAAAGTACATGAAACATGATTGCTAGAATTCAACAGTTCATTCAGTATATGATATTTTTATTTTCTGCACAAACTTACTGTCGAGACTTAGAGAAAGAGAGAAAACAGAGAGGCATACAGAAGCTGAAACTGTATTTCAGCTACACAACGGATGCTTTATAATAGGCTTAATATAATTAATACAATGTGTAAAGAACCAATTCAACCCAAAAGCTTA
Source organism: Gastrolobium villosum (assembly GCA_032173675.1). Classification (NCBI taxonomy): domain Eukaryota; kingdom Viridiplantae; phylum Streptophyta; class Magnoliopsida; order Fabales; family Fabaceae; genus Gastrolobium; species Gastrolobium villosum. The sequence goes on along the minus strand of JAVKPL010015087.1, from coordinate 59,091 downwards.
AGCTAGTGGGTGAGGGTTTTTTAATGGTTTTATACTTATTCTTTAACACTCCCCTTACACGAGAGCCCACTAGGCTTGAAGGGTGGACAATGCACAGACCCACCTTCTTATGCTAATAAATTCCACAAGAGAAAGTGGGGGGCAATAAGGATAGAACCTGGGACACCGAGGTTCCGATAGCATGTAAAAAACAATTCAACCCAAAAATTTAAACTGGTAGATGAGGCTACATTAATGGTTATAAGTATCTCTAACACAATGAAACAGTTTCCAAAATATTATATAATTACATGATTTGGTTATACTATGCTGAAAAAAAGAAGAAGTGTTTTGTTTGAATAATACTTTCTTAATTCATTTAGAGACCCAATGGGTTTTTTTTATATTGAGTACATTCAACTACTTCAATAAATACAACCACCAACTACTTCAATAAATATATAACTACCAACTAAATATACAACTACCAACTACATCAATAAATACTATCTAGAATATTCTACAATATTCTACACTCCCCCTCAAGTTGGGAGATATATATTGATCATTCCCAACTTGTTGATCAAATTCTCAAAGGTTGGCTTAAGAAATCCTTTGGTGAGGATATCTGCTGTCTATTCCTTGGTAGGTATATATGACAAGCATACACTACCGTCTTCTAATTTCTCTTTGATAAAGTGACGATCAACTTCCACATGTTTTGTTCTGTCATGATGAACAGGATTTTGAGCAATGCTGACAGCAGCCTTATTATCACAATATAATCTGATAGGTAGGGAATAAGAGATCTTCAACTCCTCCAGAAGCCTTCGTAACCAAATTCCTTCACAGATACCATGGGCTAGAGCCCGAAATTCTGCTTCTGTACTGCTTCTTGCAACAACAGTTTGTTTCTTACTTCTCCAGGTCACAAGGTTTCCCCAGACATAAGTACAATATCCTGAAGTAGATCTTCGGTCCATTGCAGAGCCAGCCCAGTCTGCATCTGTATAGATTTCAATCATCCTTTTTTGCCCCTTTTTAAAGAAAATTCCTCGACCAAGGGTATTTTTTAGGTATTTGAGAATTCTATAAACAGCACTAAGGTGTTTTTCCTTAGGAGAATGCATGAATTGGCTAACCATGCTCACAGCAAAAGCAATATCAGGACGAATGTGAGACAAATAGATTAATTTCCCCACTAGTCTCTGGTACTGCTCCCTATCAACATCTTCCCCGTCCTCAACTCCCATCTTGATATTAGCTTCAATTGGAGTCTCTGCCGGCTTGCACCCAAGCATACCTGTTTCTTGTAACAAGTCTAGAGTGTATTTTTTCTGAGTTAAAGAAATTCCTTCCTTACTTCGAGCAATTTCCATGCCAAGGAAATATTTGAGAGATCCAAGATCTTTTAGTTCAAACTGGTCAGCTAAACATTTTTTTAAAGAGGTTATCTCCTCGCTATCATTACCAGTGACAATTATGTCATCAACATAAACGATCAGAATAGCAATTCTTCCTTTGTCGGAGTGTTTAAAAAATAAAGTGTGATCAGTCTGAGCTTGGGTGAACCCTCTTCCCTTAACAGTTTGAGTAAATTTCCCAAACCATTCTCTGGGAGATTGTTTAAGTCCATAGAGAGACTTTTGCAACTTGCACACAGAACCATCCCCTTTTGCAAAACCAGGAGGTGGATCCATGTAAACTTCCTCATGTAGATCACCATTCAAGAAGGCATTCTTAACATCTAATTGTTGCAATGGCCAATCAAGGTTGGCGGCAAGAGATAGCAGAACGCGGATAGTGTTAAGTTTGGCAACAGGAGCAAATGTCTCCTGATAATCTATCCCATGAGTCTGAGTAAATCCCTTAGCAACTAATCTGGCCTTATACCTATTGATGCTATTGTCTGCATTGAATTTTATTGTGAACACCCACTTGCAACCAACAGTTTTCTTTCCTTTAGGTAATGTCACAAACTCCCATGTTCCATTTTTTGTCAATGCATCCATTTCTTCTAATACTGCATTCCTCCATTTTGGGTCATCAAGTGCTTCTTGGATATTTTTGGGTATCCTGGTACTATCTAACATAGTGTTGAAAGCACGAAAACCTGGAGACAACTTTTCATATGAGATATAATGGGAAATAGGATGAGCAGTGCAAGATCTAGTACCTTTTCGAAGAGCAATAGGCATATCAATGTTGGTTGTACTAGTACATTCAAGTGGGTTGCTAGAACAAGGACTCGAGTTAGGATCCTGGCAGTCTAGAGCATCTTGATGTGTTTTGCGCCTGCTGTAAAATTTTCCCCATTTTCCAAGAGGATCACAAGGAGGATCATTAGACTCAGGTATAGTTGCTTGATCAGAAGGAGGATCATTAGAATCAGGTATAGTTGCTCCCCCTGTTTCCTTCCCAATAACTCCCCCTGTTTCCAAAGGCCAAGGTAAGACAGTAGCATCATTTGGTTTCCCAGGCTTATCTTCATCCATACTATAGACTCCCCCTGAAGAGAAGTCGGGGAAAAAAAGGATTGTGTTTCATAAAAGGTAACATCCATGGAAACAAAAACCTTACGGAGAGAAGGTGAGTAACACTTATAACCTTTTTGATTTGGGGAATATCCTATGAAGACACATCTGATGGATTTAGGGTCAAGTTTGGACCTTTGATGTGGAGGAATATGCACAAAAACCACACAACCAAATATTTTAGGAGGAAGAGAAGAAAGAGCACTGAAAGAGGGAAAAGATTTAGTAAGACAGGATAAAGGAGAATGAAAATTTAGTACCCGAGAAGGCATCCGATTAATGAGATAACAGGCTGTCAAGACGGCTTCCCCCCACAGGTATTTAGGGACATGCATCGTGAATAAAAGAGCTCGAGCAACTTCAATTAGATATCTATTTTTCCTTTCAGCCACCCCATTTTGTTGAGGGGTGTTAGGACAAGAACTTTGATGAATGATTCCATGCTGGTTTAGGTAATCTCCAAGAACTGAATTAAAATATTCAGTACCATTGTCTGTTCGCAGAATTTTGATAGAGGTCTGAAATTGAGTTTGAATCATAGCATGAATGTTTATAAAAGTGGATGCTGCCTCAGACTTATCTTTTAAGAGATATACCCAACATACCCTAGAATGATCATCAATGAAAGTAATAAACCAACGAGCACCCGAGACATTTTTTTTTCATGAGCAGGTCCCCAAATATCACTATGAATCAATGTAGAGGGAGAAGATTCATGATATTTCTTAGGAGAATAAGTGACACGAGAATGCTTTGCAAGCTGACAAATATCACAGAGAAGGGAGCTTGGCTTTTTATTGATAAATAAGTTCGGGAATAACTTCTGGAGATAAACAAAATTTGGGTGTCCCAACCTACGATGCCATAACAAAACATCATTACAGTCATCTGATAAACATAGAGAGTGGTTCGAAAAAATCCTCTTTTCACAATGAACCTCTGTAAAATAGTAGAGCCCTTCTTCCTCTCTAGCACTGCCAATCATCATCCCCGAATCCTGTTCTTGAAAGATACAAGCATTTGCAGAGAACTTAGCAACACAATGCAACTTAGCAGTAAGTTTGCTAATAGAGATGAGATTACAAGTAAGAGAGGGAACATGAAGTACTTAGTTCAAAATAATTTGCTCAGAAAGTTTAATGGATCCCTTTCCCGCAATAGTGGAGAAATTCCCATCAGCTGTTCTTATTCGTGATGGGTGGTAGTAAGGGGTATAGGAGAAAAATAAGGTTGCATTACCTGTCATGTGATCAGAGGCCCCTGAATCAAGGATCCAACGATTACTACGTTCAACATGGAATGCCATACCTTTTTGAGCAACATGACTGGTTGTGTCAGCATGATGAGACATCAATTTATGAAAAGACGAATTTTCAAAATTTTCAGCGTCCATGGCTTTCTTACAACAGGTACCCAGAAAAGAAAAAATTCCTCCAAATACGATTTTGACCCTCAAAACAGGAAGAGGGTTGCTCGCCAAAGTCAATGAATGAGAGCAATCTTAGCTACAGTAAAACAGTAATTGCTACGGGTCTTCTGTGGCTTGGCTCAGAATTTTGTTTTGAACCTAATGGTGGCCTTGGTTTCGTGGTTGGAGGTGGCTAGGTAAGGATTCTGGCTTGGGCAGTGGCTAAAACGAAAAAGAAGGAATAGGAAAATGACTAAAAAAATAAATCAGAACGGGGAAGAGACTGGAATATAACCAGCTCTTGATACCATGAAAAAAAGAAGAAGTGTTTTGTTTGAATAATACTTTCTTAATTCATTTAGAGACCCAATGGGTCTTTTTTATATTGAGTACATTCAACTACTTCAATAAATACAACCACCAACTACTTCAATAAATATATAACTACCAACTAAATATACAACTACCAACTACATCAATAAATACTATCTAGAATATTCTACAATATTCTACATATACAATGAATCTAGATGCTATTCACATAACAATGCTATCAACATTAACTATTGAAGCTCCATATTGTTAGCATTAAGCTAGTAAAATTGAAGAAACTGAGGTAGCATTGGTGATGCATTTTTAAAAATGATGATTTAAATGCTGATGTTTAGTTAAAAAAACAACTATTTATCAATTAAGAAATATAATTTTGTTCCACCCAATATAGTAGTTGAAATTATACGGTTTAAGTAAGAAAGGGGAAAAAGAGAATAGAAATTCAGAATATTAAATTGATATGGTGTATTCGGATTTGATACAAAAGACAAAGCATTGACCTTGTTTATACTAGGAATTAAGTACAATACAAGACATCAAGACTCCTAACTCTAATCAAATAAGGGAATAAATAACTTACTAAAAATAAGATAAAATCCCTCAGAATAATATAAGGTTCTAAACAAGATAAGATCCCTAAGAATAAAGAACCACAATTATCTCTAAAATAACATAAATTATCCTTTTCTAATCCTTCTCTTCCTCAAAATATTTTGTAGATATTCTAACAGTTACCCTCAAGCTAAAGCTTACAAATTTTTAGGTATAAAACCATTTGTATGATGTAAAGAACCATTTCAACCCAAAAACTTAAGCTATTAGGTGAGGGCCTCTTTAATGATTTATATTATGAATTCGTTTTTCCTGCAGACAATGTAGATAAGTTATCTACATTGAACCCAAAATGATGTTGTTTTGGGACGGAAATCAAGATATTTTTATAATTATAATCTATTTCAGGGTTATAAGAGTTTTTCTCATTATAATTTTTTAATTTTTCAACCCAAAACGTCTTCGTTTTGAGAGTAAATGTAGATAACTTATCTACATTCACTGTAGAAGCATAAAAGCCTTATATTATACTCTAACACACCCACCCACAATAGAGCCTATTGGGCTTGAAAGGTGGATGATGCATCAGGCCCAGCCTACCTGTGTTAAGAAATTCTACAAAGAAAATGGGAGGCGGCGAGGATCGCACCCGAGACACGAGGCTCTAATACCATGTAAAGAACCATTTCAACCCAAAAGCTTAAGCTACCAAGTAAGGGCCTCTTTAATGATTTATATTATACTCTAACATATGCCTTCACCGAGCAATGAGCCTCTATAACCATGTGATCTAAAGTTCATTCCTTCACACCCCTTTACTTGATAGCTTCGACTTTTTGGATAATTGATTCATGAGACTAAGCTTTACGTTGGTTAGAAATAAAAGTTTTCAAACAAAAAAAAAAATTAAGTGGGCTCCATTAAACATGGCTGGAAAAACAAGTCAAGGATGCTAGAGATGCCGAAGAGATGATTATTTCCAGAACGATAACTCAACGGGATGGTTGGAATGATCATTAGCCATGACAGAAATTTCTTGGCAAGCAATCAAGCAAGCAAGGTCTAAATTTCTGCAAACAACATTTGGAAGCTTCAAAGAGTAGAAAAATGTTGGGAAGCCAAAAACTCTGAAATTGAAACTAAGGTTGGTCACAGCCATGAAAATTAAGATTGAGGCTGGTTTAAATCATAGCCAATAAAGAAACCACCACCATGATAATTCATAGTGGATAGAAATCACCCTGAATAGGATTCACGGCAGGTAAAGAAATGACTGCTTGTATGATTGATGGCAGGTAGAGAAATCAACACAGGTATGATTCACGGTGGGTAGAGATCACTGCTTGTAGGATTCATGATGGCTAGAGAAATCACTACCTTTATGATTCACGGTGGGTAGAGAGGAATCACCACCGATATGATTCATAGTAGGCAGAAAAGTCACCAGTGGTATGATCTTTATTGGGTAAAAGAGTCACTTGCCAAAATGATCATCTGCAAGAAAGATGTCAATGCTGGAATGATCATCGGTGGGCATAGAATTATAAGAGGGGTTTGGGTCATCATTCTCACTTTCACCTCCTCAATGCCATGCTAGCATTGCAAAAGAGTTAACTAGTAGCCAAAACAATGACAAACCTAGTAACAAACAATTGAAACATCATAAAAGAAGCCAGAACAGAACACAACATGCTAGATTATTGCCAAAACACACCAAACCAGCAAACAGCCATGGACCGGAATGGATGCGAGACGATCTCAAGTATCCATAGACTAATCAACGGTTATCCTTTACTGACTCTCTATCCTAATGTACTCTCTATAACTATTAGTTTGTCTATGGACAGCAGATATCCTCTCACATGACCTCATGTCATATGAGAGGATCCATTCCCCCCATTGACAGAGAGCCATCTAAGGAGGACAATTAGAATAACCATTGTTAGTACATAGCTAAGACTAATATTGCACAACTATATTCTAATAACTCTTAACATCTGAGCTGAGTAACATCTGTTACTCTAAGCACAACAGCAGGGAATAGCTGTGTACAGTTTACTCTAAACGCAGCAGCAGGAGGTAGCTGCATTGTACCAGTGGTTACTCAAATAAGAATGGATATATGTAGAGGAGGAGAAGACGAGTCAAATGATGCCCACAACCACCGGAGATGTCTCGCTGGATATGCCTTCATAGGAAGGAAAATGGGTAAAGGTTGGCTGGAAAGACACACAACAGAAGGGATAGTTGCTTAAACCTTTGGGTTGAATTGGTTTCTTTACATTGTATTGAAACCTCTGTGACCAAGTGGTTATGGGTTTGATCCTCACCACTCATCATTCTATTAATAAATAATTAAATATTGTGAAGTTTCTCAACATAGGTAGGAAGGGCTTGTGCATTGTACACCATTCAAGCCCAATGGGCTCTTGTGTGAGGGGATATGCTAGAGAAATATAATATAAAACTATCAATATAACTCCACCTAATAGCTTAAACTTTTGAATTGAATTGGTTGGTTTACACCTTCTACCCTCCTATTTAAGCTTAGCCCATGTCCTTCGACCTTCTCTAATTAACTAATTAATTGTTCTAACTAACTATCAATCCTCTATTGCAACTAACTGTTGATATTTGGGAATCTCGAACAGGTTTAAGCAAGAATGAGCCTAAATTTTTGTAGCAGTGTTTGGTTTATTATGTTGTATGATGTGTATATGGTTGGATCTGAACGTCTCCATTTCCAAGGGTATCTCCTTGACCTTTCAAATTTATGAAACAGAACTGTCTTTATGGCCTCTCTTTGGAACTCTGCTCATGCTTCTTTAAAGGGAGTTTCTCTGTCTGCTAAGCAGAGAAATTAAACAGCTTTGTTACAGTCTTGAGACTCTCTTGCTCTCTGTTATAGTTTCTGGCATAAGAGGAGAAATTATCTTTAGCCCTAGTAGTATTTTCCTTTTGTTCTCTAATAGAAGTTCTCCTATTATCCAGGAAAAAAATTAAGGACATGTTTGAATTCTGATTTCAAAAACAGTTTTTTGAATTTCAGAACAAAAAAAAAAAAAAAACCTGTCTGACAATGCTTGTTTTGTAAAAATAGTTCTAAAAATTATAACTGTTTTTATAATCAAATTTAGAAAACATATCTCAGTTGTTTTCGTTTTGTGTTTTGACTTTTGACTTTCAAAAAAAATAAAAAAAACACACATAAAATACCTATTACAAAACAGTTTTAAGATAAATAAAAAAAAAAAAAAAAACAGAGCATAATCAAGCAAGCCCTATATATTACACTATATCTGCTCCTAATTTCTAATAACTAGAGAACCAGGATTAGCTAACTTAGCTCGGAGAAGAATATGTATTGAATTACAATTTATCCTATATACGTCCATGTTCATGACCACATTAAGAGAATTTTATGTTACACAGGATTAAATATCATTCTCCCAGCAGAAAGTGGGGATTTTGATATTCAATTCAACAACATCAACTCAATCACTGATCAAGCACACACACACATATATAATATATACATAGCCACACTATCACCTTCATGTGTTTTTGTGTCCGCAAGTTACTGAACTCAGATGTGAAACATAATAAAAATCAAAGCAAAGAATATACAAAGACAATACCTCCACGTAGTAGCTGAATGCTAGCTTGCTAATTATCAGCATGATCCAGAAGAGGGTGTATCTGCCACAAAATGTATTTTAAAGCTAAAATATATAAATAGAGGAACTTCATATATGTGCCTATGATTCAATACCCAATCTTTAGTCTGATCCAATTGAAAAAAAAAATTCAAAAATTGACTTCTTGTCTCTAAAATCTATTGGCCAAAAAGTTTCATAAATAATATGATGAAAACTTTAACAGGAAGTTCATAGATATATTCTACTGTGTGTCTTTAACTAGGAGAGTAAATATGTTACAAAACTTAAATGAATTATGTTGAATATAACAAAAATCCATTACCAAAAAAAAAATAATAACAAAAATCAATTGAAATTCTACATAGTCATGCTTATAAACATCATACTTCAGAAGAAAAGATTTCCCAAGCACAAATGGAGCCAACTGAAAGCGAAACATGATTGAAGCGAAAGGAAGGTTTCCACCTTGAAATTCCCTTCCCTATAATGAAAAAGGAGGTCCTAAAATTAGGAAATTGACCAGAAATTCTCACTTACTTCAGCAAAGAAAACATATTCTCATGCATGCCCCTGCCTACATACAACTTTGGCTGCAGTATAGTCAGAGTTAGATAAAGAACACCAAAAATATATTTCAATTAGAAAGAGATGCAAAGAATAATATACCAAGCATCTGGATACAGGCATTATAGTGAAAAAAATAAAAGCTTGACCTGAGCCCACCACATCAGAAGGGTAATGATTCGCATATTTGAGCGCTCCAATGTTCTCCGCAGAGGTGGAAGGAAAAATAGTAATGCAGCCACTATGTTTGGTAATAAATATAATACAACAACATAGGTATAAAGTGACTGGTTCCCCCAATCCCCAGCCCAACTGGTGACAAATTTTATGAGCTCTGGTGGATTCTGTACGGATCTAGAATAACAGACTGGCAAAACAACAACCCAAACAGCTGCTGCCACAAATTTCAGAAAATACCGCAACAATTGAGTGAATTTCATATTCTTCAATGCATTCCAGGTAAGAATAATATCAATAGTCACTGCAAATAGAAGATATGAGAAAAAAGTTAATGACAACAGTAATTGCAATCGACACTACGGAAAAAGGTAAAAAAAAAAAAAAAAACAACTCCCATTAAATCCCAACAAGTGAAAGTAGGGGTGAGAGAAATCCTTGTGCGTAGCCTTACCCTTGCTTTGCAAAGGAACTGAATAAATCTACCTTCCTTTTTTAAAAAATAAATAAATAAATATCATCAGTTTTGTTTACCAAGGAACTGAATAAATTACCTCCAACATAAAGGAGTAGGTTTTTCAGCAAATCTTTCCATTTTGGGATTTGGGTTTTTGTGTGTGAAGAAAATTAGGTACATCAATAGAGGTTTACAAATACAGCAATGGAGACAGAAGGAACTGAGGTTGATAGGGAGCGCGCATAGCTGTTACAGATTTCAGGTGTCTACAGTTTCTTGCATTGCAAGAAACTATTAGCCCCTTTTCCTATAGATTTTTTTAGCCTGGATATCACCTACACTGTCCAAATAAACCATTATAGGGCCCTTGGGGGATAGGCCTCTGAGATTTCAAAGCCAGATACCGAATCTATTTCCTAGTATTGTTGACCGAGATCCTTTCTAAGTTGCAGGCCAAGGTGGACCTGTTGATCCAATAATTTGAAATTGTCCCCATCATTGACTTCAAATTACTTTTCATAGAAACACTTCTTTTAGTCTTTAAGTCACAACTCGTCTTAGTCAGAACTTGGTTTTCAAAGACTTTTTAGGAAGGCGTAGGAAATAATCTGTTGGTGCATAGCCTATCTTATATATCCTGACATTTAAGTGCCACCCTTCCACAGCTCAGAAAGTATTAGTCAATTTTTTCTATAGTGAGATAGAGGATATTTTATCCTCCCATCTTCTTTTCTCCCTATAAAGAACCAATTCAACCCAAAAGCTTAAGCTATTGGGTGAGGCCTCTTTAATGGTTTATATTATTATCTAACACGCCCCCTCACACGAGAGAGCCCACTGGACTTGAAGGGTGGATAATGCACAGGCCCACCTACCTGTGCTAAGAAAATTCCACAAGAGAAAGTGGGGGGCGGTGAGGATCGAACCCGGGACACGAAGCTTTGATACCATATAAAGAACCAATTCAACCCAAAAGCTTAAGCTATTGGGTGGGGGCCTCTTTAATGGTTTATATTATTATCTAACACTCCCCTTTAACCAAATCCTCTTTCTTTGATAAAAGTCAATACAACAAAACGCTCAGACATATAGGAATCAAGTACCTTGAAGAAAATTGAGAATGGCATATGTAATGAATATACTCATAACATTTCTGAAGACATCTTCATCAAGAAACACTCCAGCAGGTCCCGAGGAACTCCATGCAATAATAATCATTGCCTGAAAACAAAGACTTATATATATGATATAAAATTTGCATGGTGAAATTCCCCAACTGAACCTTAGGTCTAGGTATTCAGCTAAAGTCAACATAAAGAACAAACCAAGGGACCAAGTATTAAGATTACCTGTAAAGCCAATATAAAGAATATCCACATCCGATCAAAACTCCTATACAGATGCAAAAATGTACGGACTTCAACAAAATTTGTTTTCGGCTTCCTCTTCCCAGCTGCAGCGCTGGCTTGGCTGGGAACCTAACATTGGCATTTGTACTCCAATAAGTATGTCTAACAATGTAATGTGAGTGCATCTGACAATGTGAGTTTTACATGCAGTACTGCTTATAATCAATGGAACACTTTTTTTATCAGTGAAAAGGAAGATACAAGTAGGTAGTAGCTGTATAAATATGTCCATTGCACCTCAAGGAGCAAGGGAAAAGAAGAACATGAACAAAAAATGAAAACACAAAATAAACAGCTCTACATTAAAGATCATTTCAGCTTGACGATAGAACTAAAGTTTTGTTTTATATATAGATATGTCTCCTCTTCTATAAAGGTCATCCACTTCCTAATCCTATCCAACCAAATAATCTGAATTAAAGCATGAGTCACTTTATGCAAGAGAGTCCATTCTTCTTGTACTTTAACCAGTATTGGAAGTGAGATCCAACAGCTCATGGCAACTTATTTTTATTTTTATTTTTATTGTATATAAAAGAAGACAATTTATTAGAGAAAGAAAGATATAAGTACAAAATGTTGGAGGATAAGAAATCCCCAACAAAGACAACACAAAAAGAGTAAAACACAAAGACAGAGAAAGGAAACTCTTAAAAACTAATTAGTGTAGAACAACTGTCCAGTCCCTTCGCATATCTGAAATACTAATACCCTTAAAAAGTTCATGTGCTGAACACCTAAGAGAAACCATGAAGATGTGGGTATTACCATTAGCATAAGGTACTTGTATTTATAGCACAAGGTACAATAGGCTAATGTATTGCCCACGCTTATTAGAAACATAAAAGCATTCAAACGCCTCCACCTAGCTTCTTAGCTTTTAGGGAAGTTGTTGGTCCTTGAAATCTCTAATAAAATTGAAAAGTATTATTTACCCAAATAGTGCAACCCAATCCAAATTTCTGTTGCACTGTCATTCAAGTGGTCATCAGTTCTTGCCATAGCTTTTTGTTTCAGTATATCTTATGGACAAAATAGTATTAAGTTATTAACCAATACAACAATTCTTCGATAAAGGGAAAAAAAAAAAAAAAGATATTACTTGGCACGTTGGCATAGAGGTATAAAAATATGGCATTTAAGAAGCGATGAGAAGTTATTTAAACATGAAGAATAAAGTAGAAGATATGCTCAAATAACATACCAAATATTCATTTTATTTTAGCTACATCTGATGCCTAGGTATTGTGAGAGAAGCATTTGACAGTTGAAAAATCACACATACAGACAGAATGTACAGGCAAATAGATAGAGACCTGATTTGCTGTTGGTATCGCATCATGCCTAAAAAAATCTGCGTTGAGATTGATTGGCCATTCTAGCTTAAAACATTTGTCAGACCTGGAAAAGGGCAGATTTGAGCTTCTTGTTATCCCAATGTATACAAAAATAGCTTTTATCACTGTTTTGAGTGTTTTCATTATTCTAAAAAATAGAAGTTTAGTGAAACATTTACCAAAAGTATTCATTAAGATCATCATAATTTCTCCAATTGGAATGACTTGCCTTGCCTTTGTTGTTTCTCTTTGCTTCCTTTTTCACCAAATACAGAAACAAGTTTCAGGCACACATATTTGAAAATATGCAGCAAAACTAACCAATTATATCTGTATCATACTTACCTTCGATAAAACTTCATATATAGGGGTTATGATTTCACTGAGAAAATATTCATCTTCGCGTGCTACTATTTGGTATGTGTCCCCACTCACATGAAAGGCATTGTTATACAAAATCCCATAGACATCTTCACACATCTTTGGGGGCAAAAAAAAAAAAAACAGAGTTATCAACACAGTATCTATTCCATGTTTCTCAACCTATTGTTTCTATTCTATTGGTTACCTTTTAATATTTATGCTATAAAATGTTTATAACAACTGGGTCAGGGTCATCAGGCAATAGAGTTCGTACTACTAAAATTAGAAAGAATGATGTTGGAAATAGGTCAGATGTAGGGTGGAAACATGAGACAGATGTTCAGAATAAGTCTGATATCGATTCACTGTTTGCTTCATAAGTTGTTGGAATGTTGAATATTAATTATGGATATGCTATTAATTATGTTTAAGCATTAGGATATGTTTTAAAAATATTATTTGAAGTAGGTAAACATTCCTACAAATTTACGGCTTGAATTCACTTCCCATGCACAAGTTTACTAAAGCCCTCAAATTTGACAATGTTGCACGGCCTTCAAAGTTGTGTATAAAGAGTTAATTCTGGCAATGATATGTAGTGTTCTCAAAATTAAAGGGTAAAATGTCTCTGTCCCAAAAACTTTCAGAAGAGGGTTTTTTGTCGGATTTTAGATGTTTAGGAACTTTGAGAGAGTGAAGCGTTCCTCTGGGGAATGCTTTTTCAAAATCTATATCAAGCTAACACTTGCAATAATGCACAAAGAAGAAAATAGAATTTTGAGAGGTTTATAGAGGAAGGTTTTGCCTAATTAGAATGACTTTTTTTGTACAAAATTAGAATCACTTTATTTGTTGAATCTGATAAAAAAAAATCTGTGATCTATTCATGAAATATCTTTGATAAATTCCAATGATTCCATTCTTTCTAAGAAGAATGATTCAAGAGATTAAAGATACGAATTAGATAATAGTTAAAGATGGAAGCAATGACAAATTAATGTCACTGATAGTGATAAGAATGAGATGATAGTTTAAAAGACATACCACAAGAAACATTTCGTTTAACATAATGAAGCATAAGTTTGTTAAAAATATTAGAGCATGGGCTTAAGATGATGAACTCATGGGAACAGCAGAAGAATGAATGCTATATATTAGTAATGTTTGACAGAAAATTATAGAAAACTTACACGATGGAAAATATAACAAAGACATTCAGGCATAAAGCGAATATTTGAAGCTTCTCCCCATATTAGAAGATAAAGTGCAATGTAAATAAGCTCTAACTGTTGTGTGTCATGATTATCTGGAAACCTGTAAGTGTTAAAAAAAAATTGCATACACCAAAATGAATCAAAGGGCTCTTGTTATTATACAAATATTATATGAAGTGAAATTTAAGATAAACATCCTTGTCTTTGATTATTTCCCAGTAAAACATTGAATTACCTAAGATTGGATTTACAACGCACATAATTACACCATGATTCATAATTTTTGAAAATTGTAGCCATCAACTTTTGAACAGTTTCTTCATGGAGCTGCAACAAGCTTGTAATTAGTTTTCAATTTGATTGAAGAGTATCACATAGTTATAATGTATCATTACCCTGTCCATAATACATTAAAAAAAATAGAATAATAGAAGTTTTTACAGGAAATAGTATTTTACCTGATTAGATTCAGGCCTATTTCGCACATTCAGGTTGGCAAGTAATAATATAAGGTGCTCCCTTTGATTTGCTGCATTTCCTTTCTTCGTATCCCAAATGTGATACCAATGAGATATATTTCAACATTAAATCAGATGTCTCATCAGAAATGTGCATGACATATATATATATAGCTGTATTCAATGGTAGAAAGCAATAAAAATTGAAAAGTATAACTTTGATACAAATGAGAGATTCAAATTCACATCTTTGAAGCATATAAGAGGATAAAAATAAAATAAAACAACACTACAATAAAATTCTTTATGTTCTCAACATAACTTTCCGTATGCCATACTGCTGATATCTGGATCCCATTTATGTTATGAGAATTAGTAATCTAAGTATAATTTTGTTTATTTTCCATATCCCAAGTATTTTGACAGTTTTTATAGACACCAGTTGGGATTGTATAGTTATTTTAAAGATTTTTTTTTTTTTTTTCTGCAGTCAATGTGGTAGATAAGTTATCTAAATTGAGCCCAAAAGGACGTCGTTTTGGGACAGAAATCAAGATGTTTTTGTAATTATAATTTGTTTCAGGGTTTTAATAGTCTTTCTCATTATAATTTTTTAATTTTTCAACCCAAAACATCGTCGTTTTGAGAGTGAATGTAGGTAACTTATCTACATTCACTGTAGAAACATTAAAGCCTATTGTAAAAAAGGAACTAAATAAGAAAGAAGAGAAGTTGAAAAAGGAGGATAAGAAATCCTCCCATAACAACCTCAAAAAAAAAAAAATGAAAGCATGAATTATAGAAGGAAGAGAAAAACACATCAGCTCAAAAGAGCTCTCCAAACACTTTATAGATTTATGAACAAAAATCCATCAAAGAAGCCAAAAAAATTAAATTAGATTAGATTGTTCATTTGTCAGGCCTGAAGTTAAAAAACCTATGCCATAGAAGGCTCAAGGGAATATATCTCCACTGAAAAACACTGACATTTTGCTCCAGCCACAAACACACAAACCTGCCAATTATTTCAAATGCTATAAGCATTGCTCAGATCTATTCTAATTAGTCATTACCAGATAACATTAAAGATTCCTTGTTAAAGAACCCTTCACAATTTTCAACCTAATTTGAAGGAACAGTTCACAGCTTTGAAACAGCCCAATTTTTTTTCCCTTAAGCAATATCTTGTTCCTTGCAAACTGGCCTAATGCTAAAATAAGTTCAATCAAACCTTCAATCCACCCATTCTAAAACTAATCCTAGCCAATTGAAAACTTGATTCCTTTTTAACAAGAGAAGGTAAAAATAAATTTTGATTCCAGTTCTCCTATGAATTCAACTATCACAACCATCATGTGTACATTCTACATCACTTCATCCACCACCATCTGAAACCTAGAACCCAACTCCAATGGGTTAATAATAAATGTGTGTCGTAATTCTCGCTAACATTAGTAACCAGGACAATTCCAATCAAAGTTAAATTAGGAAATAGAAGGGACAAAAAATATTCATTACCTGAAACCCAAAAACTGACGAAATCCAATCAAGTATATCATTCACATTTTTAGTCCTCTCCATAGGCATTGTAGAATCTTCATTAGAGTCAGCAGGTCTTGAACGAATTATGGGCACTGGAAGATTATCCACCTTACGTAAAGCTGCAATCGCTGCTTTGATCTATAATTTCAAAGCAAAGAAAAACAAGCAGATTAAAAAGTTAAATTTTTAGGAAGATTATATCATTAGCAGAAGCAAAAAATCATGTATCCCTGACATACAAACCTCAGGAAGTTCCATGATAGGTGGTTTAACACCAACAGCATACAAGGGAAGGATGTTATAGTGTTCATATTGTCCCCTCTTATTCTCAACATCTGCAGCATATTTTTTTGTCTGGCAATGAAAATAACATCCTCAGTCTGTGTCCCTACTATGTTTTGAAGTATTCTACAAATCTCAGTCATGGCCTAATCAGACAAAACAAACCTTCTCCTCAATAAGAGGTGGAGCTAACATAGCCT
Source organism: Gastrolobium villosum (assembly GCA_032173675.1). Classification (NCBI taxonomy): domain Eukaryota; kingdom Viridiplantae; phylum Streptophyta; class Magnoliopsida; order Fabales; family Fabaceae; genus Gastrolobium; species Gastrolobium villosum. Next base: position 42,623 of record JAVKPL010015087.1, on the reverse strand, counting down.
TCACCACTTCAAACAAAACAGCGGCAATCTGAACATTTTTAGCCATCTCCTCCCTGCAAGAACGACATAAGAAGAATAAGACATTGTAAATCACATGATTCACTCAAGTTGCAAGCACAAGTGTAAGATCAAGCCTCACGGTTTTTGGGTAATTTCTCCATCCCGGATTCTGTGCTCATAGAATGATTGGTAGTAGGCCTGCAGCTCCCTAGTATCACTTCTTCTAGTCATTTTTTCGGTAAGCTCCCCTTCCTGCAACCAGGAAATTTTTTAAAATATTTAATATATCAACAACAATGGTCCTTTTTTTTCTTTTATGTAAATGGTCAATCTATAGTCCCAAATAATCATTGTCCAGTATTATTTTTTTTCTTGATAAAATGAAGATGTTTATTCAAATGAAAAAGAGAAAATAATATGAAGCTGAGATTTAATATTTAAAATATGAATCCATAGGACATCCATCATTACCAGCTCATAGACACCAATGATAAGTAACAAAATACCACCTTTGAGAACTAAAAGAATTGCAAGAAAGCAAAACTAGATAGGGTACCTTTTCAAGTTTGTGTAACAGGTAAGTCTTGAACTGACGAACACCACGTCCACTTGATGTGAGATCCATATTATGAGCCTTCTCAAACGCATAGAAGCGACCTAATTAAACAAACAATGAAATCTTATTACTGACGTATATTCTTCTGCATATATAAGTGTAAAACACCTTTGACATGCTGAAGGAATGTTTCTATTCTATTTTGTTTTTTAATTTCTCTTTTTTAGATGTTGACATTGAACTAGTGTTTGCTGTCAGAGTAAGAATTCTGCAATCAGAATCTGGTTTCAATATGATAACATTGCAATAAGGGCTTGTTTTGGATATATTTTTATATTTACTAACAGCAGTTTAACAGAAAATCTATCTATTCATGCTACAAAATAATAACTAGCTTAGGATCTTTGATATACCATTTCTAAGTGACACAAGTTCAATTACTACTACTCAAACTACGACTTCATATTCGATAAATTGACTCTCTTAAGCAGAAAGCTGACTTGGACATCACTTATGTATTTGAAAGATAGCTACCAATACTCATCACTACTATCATACTAAAGTTCTTTTACATGATTCTACATTCATTAAAATGAGATAAAGCCCTTAAAATTCTAACATGGCCAAATTGTTAAAAGGTGAAATATTAGTATGTGTTTGATAGGTCTGCAGTCATAGGGAAAAAACTGGTGGTGAAATACCTTCCAAAGCCTATAAGCTTCTGCTGTAAGGGTTTCAATGAGTCACTAAATACAGATGGACGCATTTTTAACTTAATGATTATTGCATAACTAAAATTCAATTTAATTAATTTCTTAAACAATTGAAGCACTACAGTTTTTTTTTTTTTTTTTGTCTACTGCATGTTTTTCATTGAATGATTATTTGGCCATTTTGATTGTTTCATTTCTTTTTCCCTAGCTTGGGAAGATATTTTTCCCAATCTCCTGCAGGAGACTGTATTGCATCTCATCAGTGATTACTTCCAAATTCTTTTAGGGGTGGTCCTGCACAATAAAGTGGGGCCTCGCACCCTCCCATTTTAAAAACACGTGGACTCTCCATCACTCTTTCATAACCTTTATGATATAGCATTGAAGAAGAATGTGAAGTAGAGGGATAGGAAAGCTTTAAATTTCTGAAAACTTATGCGGTAGTCTTTAACTGGTTTTCACATTTTTCAGGGGCCTCTTATTTGTTTGGAGCTCAGTTAAGCAGTAATATTCCTGCTACATCTTTCTATGATCTTGATCAAAAGATTTTCAATCACTTGGATATTTGGAAGGTGCTTCTTTTTCTTCCAAAGTCCTATAGGGGTAGTCCAAAGCTAACTGCTGAATTCAGTTTTATCATTTGGACAGTGTTTTCTCAGCAAGATGAGCACTAAAGATCTGTTGAAAATTCAGAGAACCCGAAAAGCTCTTTCGCATGTGGTTTTAGCTCTTATGCAGTTGCCAACTTATTTTCATGTTGCTCTACAGCCAAATCCTTATGATCATTCAATTTGCGAGGTGAGTGCTGGATGTGCCCTCTCAATTTGGATCAGTTTCTTTTGATCAACTTCACAGGCTTTGGATGAAATAACAAATAAGAGCTGGATATCTTGTCCATCTCTTCTATTATAATCATGTAATATTATGGGATACATGTGATACAAATCTTAGATTTTAAGTGGTTTCTCCCTGGTCATTCATTTTGGCTTTTTGCAACTCTTAATTAGGATATCTTAGCCCTTTCTTTTGCACTCTTCTTTTCTATAATAAAATTTATCCATTTATTTTTTTTTTTTTTTAAAAAAAGACAAATTGCACAAAACAGCCAAGGAAATCCATTTAGTATATACCCTTTAATACCTTTACTTCCATACTCAACGTATTCATAATACCATTTACAAGTTACAACACAACACCTAACACTATTTTGCAATGATTAAGCAAAAATAAATAAATAAATAAATCAAAATTATAAAAACCAATTGAATAAATACTCACAAAGATAGGCAACTCTGGGATTGTCTTCCTCAATCTCAATTGCTGCTCTGAGGATTGGCACAATGACAGCAAGAGAGGAAGGCACAATCTCACTGTCCACACTTCCCTCCTCATTTGGCAACTCCACTGTCTTGGTAGGTGCCCTTATCATCCTCTTTGATGATTGCCTAGACATCTCATGAAGACCCTTTGTGCCACTGGTGCTAGCCATGTCCCTGGCACCAGCACCACCACCACCAATGCAAGGTTAGGGTTATTTCTTCTTCAATCTTCTTCCCCCAGAAAGCACAAGAGCTCTTGGGGTTTGAGTGAAGAGTGAGGGAAGCTAAAGTTTTCATCTTTTTGTATTGGGGTTGAAGAAGGAACCAAAAAGATTGATACTTTGATTGGGAGAGAGGTTTTGGAATTGCTCTGATAGCAAGGAAAATAAAAATAGCCAATAAAGAAAAAGAAGGGAACAGAGTGTGCTGCTGCTCTTTCTTTTTGCTCAGTGCTTTCTCTTTTTGGTGATAAACAATGGAACAAACCTGGGAGGAAGACTCACACGTCACCCTGCTTTTTCTTCTTCTTTCTTTTGAGAAAAGTTGGGTCATTGGAACTGTGATTGAGGAATTTCTCATTACCAAGCAACCTATTAAGATTTGAAGTTTTGGCTTGCCATCAATCATATGTTTCTCAAGAGAGTTTATGAAAAGCATGTCAAAAAAAGAGAAGTAAAGACAAGGCATACAGTTTCAACAAATTTTAAAGTAGATTTTCCACAAAGCCCGTTAGTACAATGAAATGGGTTCAACTGTTCAAGCATGTAAAAATGCCGTCTTAAGAAAATATTTAATTGAGATTAGTTTCGCTTTTAATGTGGGTACAAAATTATTAATAAGAACAATACTGACTAATAATATATATATATATATATATATATATATATATATATATATATATATATTAGATATAAATGGAATCAACAGACAAAATTAAGAGTGTAACTTACACTGGTGTAAAATGATCCTGACCCTATATATATATATATATATATATATATATATATATATATATATATATGGGGCAGGATATTCTTACACCGGTGTAAGAGTTAGAAGTCTTACACTCAATCTTGACCATTGATCCATTTGTATCCAATGGCTCACGTTACTAAAGAATTTGAGCTCTTAGATATGAGTGGGATTAACGGACAAGATTGAGAGTGTAACTTACACTGGTGTAAAATGACCCTGACCCTATATATATATATATATATGAGGTATGATCCTTTGACATCGGTCAAATTTTAAGTTTGACACCTTATCTGAGAGCCGTTAGATCAGAAAAGATCAACGGTGTCACATACTTACAAATCAGAGTCGTGGATCTTTTTTGATCTAACGGCTCTCAGATGAGGTGTCAAACTTCAAATTTGACACCGGTGTCAAATGATCCTGCCTATATATATATATGGGCAAGATCATCTTACACCGGTGTAAGATTAATAAGTCTTACACCAAATTTTAACCATTGATTTTCTACATCTAACAGTTAAGATTTATTACGTCTCACTCATTAATTAATTTTTAATTTTCAATAAATCTCAACCGTTAGATGCACGGAAATAAATGGTTAAGATTTGGTGGAAATCAACCGTTAGATCCTATCCCATATATATATATATAGAGGCTTTAATGTTTCTAAAGTGAATGTAGATAAATTATCTACATTCGCTTTAGAAACACTAAAGCCTATATGGGTTCGCTTTTTCTACAGTCAATGTAGATAATTTATCTACAGTGAGCCCAAAACGATGTCGTTTTGAGGCGAAAATCAAGATATTTTTGTAATTATAATTTATTTCAGGGTTATAATAGTCTTTTTCATTATAATTTTTTAACCCAAAACGATGTCGTTTAGGGAGCGAATGTAAATAACTTATCAACATTGACTTAGAAAAAGCGAATTCATATATACACACACATATATATATATATATATATCTTAAAATCATTTATGCAGCCGCTTTATGTACAACAACGACAGGTGTATGATTATGATTCCCCGCATTTAATGCATTCATCCTTTGTATAGTTGTGATTCCTCACATTTAATACTTTCAAGTATATATATGGTAAGTATTTGTTTGCTGCGCATACATCAGAAATGTAAACCCCAATATATCATTGGTTGGTATTTGTAGTATAATTAATGATTAATTAATATTAATTAATTTGTATGACTTCCTAAATTATAATTGTTGGATGCACAAAATTCAACGGTTGAGATGTGGTGTAAGACTTATTAGTATTACACAGATGTAAAATGATCCTGGTCATATATATATATATATATATATATATATATATGGAAAAAGTATTTCTCCAGTCACCGTAGATAAAGTTATCTCAAGTGAGCTCAAAACGACGTCGTTTTAGAATTATAAGATTAAAAAATTATAATGATAAAGACTAATATAATCCGACAATATATTATAATTACAAAACTCATTGATTTGCGCCCCAAAACGACGTCGTTTTGGGCTCACCGGAGATAACTTATCTCCCTTGATTGGAGAAATCATTTACCCTATATATATATAGGTAAAATCATTTCTACAGTCGCTTTACGTACAGACGTACAGTAACGACAGGTGTATGGCTATGATTCCCCACATTTAATGTTTTCGTCCTTTGTATGGTTATGATTCCCTGCATTTAATGCTTTCAAGTATATATATGGCAAGTATTTGATTGTTGCACGTACAACAACTGCAGAAATGTAAATTCTATATATATATATATATATATATATATATATATATAGGCAGGATATTCTTACATCGGTGCAAGAGTCAGAAGTCTTACACTCAATCTTGACCATTGATCCACTTGTATCCAATGACTCACATTTCTAAAATATTGAGCCATTAGATATAAATGGAATCAATGGATAAAATTGAGAGTGTAACTTACACTGGTGTAAAATGATCCTGACTATATATATATATATATTTATATATATATATATATATATATATATATATAGGGGAAGGATATTGTGACAACCAAGTTATTTTACTACCAATTGACTACCAATTAATCTCATTATTAGATTGATTATGCTGATCCAACGGTTATATTTATTTTCATCTTTGTAAGGTTGTGATTTCCCATATTTAAAGTAAAAGCATTAAATATGAGAAATTATAACCATACAAAGGTGGAAATAAATATAAAATATTAAATTTAGAAAATCATGACCATACAAAAATGAAAATAAGTATATAACCATTGGATCAACATAATCGATCTAACGGTGAGATTAATTAGTAGTCACTTAGTAGTAACACAACTTGGTTGTAACAATATCTTTCCCCTATATGTATAAGGATATGATCCTTTATCCTTTAACACCGGTGTCAAATTTTGAAATTTGACATTAAATCTTAACCGTTGATTTCCGTCAATCAACAATTATCATTTATTGGGAATTAAACTTATTAATTAACTATTAATTTTCAATAAATAATAATCATTGATTGACGAAAATCAATGATTGAGATTTGATATCAAATTTTAAAGTTTGACAATGATGTCAAAAATTCTGTCTTATATATTTTACGTGTATGTGTACGAGTAAAAAAAGTCTAAATAAATAAAATACAACTTTTATTATTATTTATTTTATATTTTTTATACTTGTAAAAAATGAAAAATTATTTTGAAATGTATATGTACGCGCAATGTGTGTGGAGGATTAACCATCAATATAAAAATAATAATTCATAATCCTTGATCTCATTTATATATAATGACTCACATGATTACTAATTAGACTCGTTCAGTTCAATAATGATCGACAAATAAAATTGAATGTAAGAGTTACATTAGTGTAAATTGATCTTCTTCGTATATAACTTGATAGGCACATTATACCAAAAACAAAAAACAAAAAACAAAAAAAAAAACTTGATAGGCATAACGTGTAACTTGAAAGGCAACCGTGATAGACCTTTACAATGGGGATTAGTTATATATAACTACATATTATATGCAAAACCCACAAACTAACACATATTGTTTTGTTGTAAACTATTATGAGAAAAATTACTCCTATGCTATACGTGATAAATTTTTCTCCTACACATCCGTCGATAACTGTGCCATCTTTTTTTATTCTTTTTATTTTTTATTTTTTAGGTGATGAAACCTATAAATTTATCTTTATGATATGAGATAACATATCTCTTTTAACACGAGATTAATAAAACTCAACTATTATTGGGCCTAAATTGTTTTAAAGATACACAACTCTAATATTCCAATTGCCAATATTAATTCAAAATAGAAACCTTGTATGGCTAAAAGGTGAATTCCATATTTCCTTGAAAAATGAAAAAACTCACTTTGTCTCTCTGTCCATACCATTAAGACGTGATAACACTACAAGAGCATAAAGCTAAAGGGAGTTAAAGTCAAATATAATAATTATCTCATGCTGTCAACCTTTTGAGATTATTTAATGTGACCCGGGACCACCATTTTTTAGGTGGTCCTTAGTATAAATAGGAGGATAAAATTTGGAAAGAGAGAAAATAAGAGGATAAAAAGGGAAAGAAAAAATTAATATTATGAGAAGAAACACCAAAGAATTCAATAGTCCTGCACCATGTAAAATATTTCCCGACCTTCTTCGTCAACAAGCAATCGCTTCACGCACAAGAGAGTAAACAAAATTCCCTTGCTTTGTTTCTCTTTGTTGGGTAAGAAGCGTTTTGTCAGTTAGCGCAGAAGCAAGAAAATATATTTGAAGTCGTTGGACCGAGTGCCCGAAGTCGAAACCAGGAAATTTGAGAGCTGAAAAGCATTGATAGAAATTATTCAAAGCTGTCAGAGCAAGCGAACTCAACTCAAAAGTTGGAACAAAAGAACATAATGCTCAAAAGTTTTACTATCAATTACCCACCCACTCTTACGTACAATGGATTACAAATGATTATCTATCACAAGAAGGGATGCTTTCTCTTCTTAGGAATAGGATTTCTAATTTTCTCTTTGGAGTTATATAATAATTCTGATTTCTATTCTACTTCACAATGGTAAAAGGACATATTTGGTGTGATGTATAAGATCGGATATTATAAATTTATATTATATGTTATGACTTTTTTAATTATTTGTTGTCATCATTATATAGTATAAGCTTATACAATAAAACTTATTAATACATCAAAATGATGTATAACTTAATCAGACCTAAGAGGATTAGATTAGGCATGATAAATGATTGATGTATTGATATCGCTGGCTAGTGTAATTTTCAAGAAATAATATATTATTTTAATATTAATATATTAAAATAAAATAATATTTAAATATATTAAATTTTAAAATATTTGAGTTTTTTTTTGAATTAATATATTTTTTCGACACACATCAATAGATTTTTGACATATATGGAAGAATTATATAAATTCTTTATTAAAAGGCATTTTTGTCAAAAATATTTATTTGTATCCTATTTAGTATTAAACGGTGCATTGCAAAACATTAGACGATATTATTTTATACAATATATTATTTTATACAATATCATGCCAAACGTTGGATAGTATTAAAAAGTAATCAGGTCTTATACAATCAGGCCTTATACAGTCAGACCTTATACTATCAGGTCTTATACTATCATATTTTATCATATATTATGCACCAAACATGCCCTAAGACTCATTCTTCCACGGTCTAGATTTTTTTACAATTAACAAGGGGATTTTCTAGACATGGAAACTTGCACTATCAGTGAGTAGTCGTCTAAATTAAAGAGGAACTAATTTCAATAAAATCTCCTTATTTCTAACTTAATTAGGTGAGGTCATCATCCCAACTTTTTCACAACAATCTTCAAATTTTCTTACCGAAATAACCTTGGTCATTATTTCGGATCAATTCAAGTTAGTATGAACCTTGTCAAGCAGAAGGTGTTTTTTTCTATCACATCCCATATCTTGTGATAACAGAAATCAACACTTTTTGATTATGAGTTAGAGGTTGAGTTCTTTAATAGGTGAATTGAACTTTGGTTATCACACTTCCACGCTTACTTTTCTTGTTTGAGGCTAAGTTTAAGCAGGAAATATTTCATTATCATCAGCTCCTTACATGCTTCAGTTGCAACATTGTACTCGACTTCGGTGGTTGAGAGAGCAACTCACCTTTGTAAATCTGATTGCCAGGATATTGCTCCCCCTGCAAAAAATAATCAAGTAGCTCATCGTGGACTTTATAGAGTTAGTTTCATCACTTAAGTCGGCATTCGGGTATAATTCCAACTCGATTTTCCCTCTTCCAAAGCACAAACATGGTTTTGTCATTCCTCGAATATGTCTTAATATCTACTTAATAACATCACATTACTCTTTACCCGGATTTGAGAGAAACTAACTTACAAGACCAGCGACATAAGCAAGGTTGGGTCTAGTGCATACCATTGTGTACAAAAGGCTGCCTACAGCTTACTTTTATAGAACCTTTAACATTTCTTCTCTTTATCATCATTGGTCGGACTCTACTTCTAACTTAATTGGATATGTCTGTCTGAATGAGTTCTTGTTGTAATGGTCTTGTAGATGGGAAAATTGTGGACAAAGGTATTGGATAGTGAAACTGTACGACATGCGAGGGAATTCTATTGATAATGTAGGAGGTGGTAAGGACAACTTTCCCCCATAAGTATTTGTGGATATGCATGGTGAACATAAGGGTATGAGCAACCTAGAGAAGGTGACAATTTTTTATCTCAGCTACTCTATTTTGTTGGGAGGTGTTAAAGCATGAACTTGGTGAAGAAAGACATATTGGGTCAAGTATTCTCAAAAAATAAAGTTGAAGTATTCTTTTCCATTGTTTGTATGGAGAATTTGAATGGAGTTTTGGATCTAGTTTTGGACTATGGCATGGAACTTTTTGAAAATGGATTCTGCATAAGATTTCTCCTTGAGGTGGTAAACACAACAAACACGAGAGTTGTCATCAATAAATATGATACACCACCATGCCTCTGAAAAAAAATTCACAGGCTAGGCCTCATATAACATTGTGAGTCAGAGTAAAAGGAGAAGATTATTTGTGAGTCCTAAAGGGATATTTGACACGCAAATGTTTAACAATTTGGCAAATATCAAATGAAAACAAACTCGGACTTTTATTGATAAATAAGTTTGGTAACAACTTCTGAAGATAATTAAAAGTAGGGTGGCATGACTTGTCGTGCCACAACATAACATCAATATAAGAATCAAAATTAAGGACATAGTCATTTGCCATAATCGCAGCTCAGTTCTTCACATAAGTCTCATCCTCAAAATAGAAAAGTCTTTCTTTTTCTCTAACACTGCAAATCATCTTCTTCAAATCTTGTACCTGAAATACACAATTATTGACACAAAATTTAACAAGATAATGCAATTTAGAATTCAATTAGGAGATAGAGTTAATATGTCCTAAGATTTTAATTGATCCTTTTCTAATAATTTGAGAGGAATATGCTATTTTTACCCACGAAGGATCATAGCACAAAGTATAAAAAGCAAAAATGCCAAATTACCTATCTTATGATCAAAAGTCTCAAAATAAGAATCCAACAAGTACTATTGTCAACTTGTAATTGGAATAAAGTACCTTCGTAGGCCACATTGCTAGTGGCAATAGTGGGCTGAGTCAGAAGTTTTTGAAGCTATTCAAACTAGGCCATGCTAAGGAATACGTCACTATAGTTACCTGAGGCACAAGACTTCTTTCTTATCTTCACCTAAGACTTCGTATGCATGAAATTTATGTTGCCCCTTTGGTTTCTAGTTTGATATTTTCCCATGTATCTCCCATCATTTCTTGACCATCCTTATTACAATATAAGCACCAAGTGCAATCATCTCTCCTTGAATCTCAGAGGGATGATCAACTGGTCCTTTGGCAGTTAAGGCAGACACATAAGACGTTTGGCTTTTTGACCATTGTGCCCTTAACTACATGAAAAATACTATTTTGCCCCCGAATCAAAATATTTCACCAATCTTCCTCTGTTTGACCGTTAACCGCGCAATATACTCGAGAACATACCCATATACTCGAGTATATAGGTCTATACTCGAGTAAATATTCAACATTTGGGTTTTTTTTTAACATTTACTCGAGTATATGAGTCTGCACTCGAGTATGTTGTGATCAAATTTCCTACAAGAATTTTCCAATGCGTAGCTCTCGAAAAGTTATGTGGAATAAAAAAAGCACTTGATTCAGACAACCGAGTTAAAAGTTACGACCTTTAGAAGTTTTACTATAAATTTTTCTAATTTGTGTAATGTCAATAGGTTTTGTGATACCCACAAAGCTTCTTCTCAGGTTACCCGAGTCAAGTCCAACATTATGAGTATATGAATATAGAAACTTGTTTAATTCAAAACATCTCGTTGAAAAATATTTAACCATAAAACTTCATTAGACCATCTTTTTTAAATCAAACAAGTTTTGTGAATATCAAAAAACCTATTAGCATTACAAAATTTTGAAAATTTTAGAGTAAAACTTCGGAATGTCATAACTTTTGACTCGAGAATTTTCTAGCATGTAGCCCTCAAAAAACTATGTGGAATAAAAAAAAGTACTTGATTCGGACACCCGAGTCAAAAAATATGGTCTTCCAAAGTTTTGTGGTTAAATTTTTTTCCACAAGATTTTTTTGGATCAAACAAGTTTCGATTGTCATATACTCGTAATATTGGACTTGACTTGAGTAACCTAAGGCTTTGTTTGGGAGTTTGGAGGGGAAGGGAAGGAAGGAAGGGGATCCAAGGGGGAGGGAGGGGAAGGAAGGGAAGGAAATTGAAGGGTATTCCCTTCCCTTGTTTGGGAGTTAAAAAATGGCAAGGGAAGAAAATGGAGGGTTAATGAGATATTTTTACCATTTTATCCCTTATTAAAATTAATATAATTATTATATTTTACAAACTAAATTAAATTTAAAATTTCTAACAAAATTATTTATGTACTTTTCAAAATATTAAAAAAGATAATATTTTTTATGAAATTTCTACGTTGCAAGCTACGAAAATTGTCACAAAAAGTTTTTCGTCAGAATACTATTCGTCGAAAAGCAACGAAAAATTTTCTCCGATGAAAATTTTTTCAAAAAAAAAATTTCTATCGAAATTTAGTTTCTGGCAAAAGTTTTGACGAAAATGATTTTCTCCATGAAATGCTTTAAACGAAAAAAAATATTTCATCCAAAAATTTGACGGAATATTTTTCGGTCAAAATTTCGATGGAAATGTGTTCGGATGAAAATTTTGACGGAAATTGTTTTGTTAAATATTTTGAGGGAAATGTTTCATTCGAAACTTTCGACGAAATTTAGATTCTGTAAAGAATTTTGACAAAATATTTTTTCTGTCAAACATTTTAATCGAAATATTTTTCGTAAAATCTTTTTACGGAAAAATTTTCTGCTGAGATTTTTTGACAGAAATGTGTTCCATTGAAAATTTTGATGGAAATATTTTTTATCAAAAAATTTGACGATAATATTTTTCGTTGAAAATTTTCGATGAAAATGTGTTTCCTTAAATATTCGACTGAAATTTTTTGCCAAAAAGTTTAGCGAAAATATTTTCGTCGAAAACTTTTGATGGAATGTAAATTCTATAAAGAATTTTGATGAAATTTTTTTCCAGCAAAAATTTTCGATGGAAATGTGTTGCATTGAAAAATTTGATGGAAATATTTTTCGTCAAAAATTTCGATGAATATGTTTTTTTATGAAATATTTTGACGAAATTTAGTTTTTGTAAAGAATTCTGACAAAAAAATTAGTCAAATTTTTTTGCCGAAATGTTTTTAGTCTCAAATTTTGATGGAAATATTTTTCGTTGAAAATTTTTGCGGAAAATTTTGATGAAATATTTTCCGTAAAAAATTTAGACGTAATTGTTTTACGTCGAAACTTTTTGGTGGAGATGTGTTTCGTCAAATTTTGGACGAAAATATTTTCGTTGAAAGTTTCAACAGAATTTAGAATCGTCAATAGTTTTGACTGAATTCTTTCCGGTAAAAAATTTATGTTAGTGATTATGACAAAATCTTGTTTCGTCTTTAGTTTTGACGAAATTTTTTTGACGTATGTGATTTTCATCAAAAATTTCATCACTATTTTTGACGAAATATTTTTCGTGATAAATTTTGTCGGTATTTGAGACTTTTCTAATAATGTCACGTTTAAAAATGATTCACAATTATTTAGTTTTTGCATTTTAATGCTAAGGGTAGATAAGTAATTTTTAAGTTTTTCCCCCCTCAAACCCCCCAAATTGGGGGAACTTTAATTTTAGGAAGAAGGAGGGTTTTGGAGGTTTAGTAAAAATCCTCAATTCCTTTCCCTCCTTTTTTTAAGCTCACAAACAAGGGGAGGGCTTACTAAAACCCTCCCTTTCATTTCATTTCCCTCCCCTCCTAAAACTAACTCCCAAACAAAGCCTAAGGAGGAGCTTTGCATGTATCATAAAACCTATTGACATTACAAAATTATGAAAATTTTAGAATAAAACTTCAGAAGGCCATAACTTTTGACTTTATTCGAATTAAGTACATTTTTTATTCCACATAACATTTCGAGAGCTGTGCGTTGGAAAATTCCCGTAAGAAATTTGGTCGCAATATACTCGAATACAGACCCATAGAATATATTGAGTGGAACAGCAAATACTCGAGTATTTAGGTCATATACTCAAGTAAATGTTCATAACAACCCAGATGTTGAATACTTACTCGAGTATTTGCTGTTATACTCGAGTATTTACTGTTATACTCAAATATATGGGTTTCCTCAAGCATATTACGCGGTCAACAGTCAAATAAGGGTCGATAAATGAAATGTTTTGGTACGGGGCAAAATGATATTTTTTATGTAGTTAAAGGCACAATGGTAAAAAATAATCTGTTGTTTTCTTAGTATCGATTGCTTCATTTCCTCCCAACATAATGCGCCTTCGACTAATTTCGCTTCGCACCTCAACAAAGGTATTAGTAAGAGAGGGTAATCCCAAATAATTTTCCTTGACAGCGTCCCAAATCTCTTTGGTTGTATTCAGAACCAGATATGTCTGACCGATATGTGGTTCCATTCAATGGGCCAGGTTCGACTGACTTGCCCTTAGCCTAGATGGCCATCTTGATCGATTGTGACCATTGGAGATTTTCCATTCAACCGGTGATTGGTGATCTGCATCGCCGGTTTTTTGCCAGCGAATGAAGCCATGAGAAAAAAAAGGCTGGAATAAATTGAAGTAACTTTGATTTTAAATTCAAGACTTGAAATACAAAAATCGATTGCGAAACGAGATAACGACTTGAAGGCAAGGCGTGGATTGCACACATGATCGACAGTGATGGTGCATGGTTATAGCTCCAATGCTGAAATTTTATGGGTCAACTTCAAATCTCCTTTTGAGACATTTGGTGACCTAACTTTGTTAGTTGGAGTTCGTGAAGGTTGGTTTCTAGCATTGGTAGTGGTTGGAGGTGTTTAGATATGGTGGAGGGCTTCATTTTTTCAATATATACAATGACAACCTTGATAATGGCTGAGTAACACGAAAATCGGACCAGCTTTGATACCAAGTTAAAAAATAAAAAAGAATATCAATTGTGAATTATGTATTATGAATGATAGGTTACCTATATATAACTCACCCGATTTGGGTTAAACAAGGAAATAAATCTCTCTTAATAAAAGAAAATAAAAATTGATTATAAAGAGATATTAGGGATTTGATGATATCCTTAATATATAGAAATAAATTTTTTTTTATTTCCAATGTATTTACGTGTTACCTTTTTGATAAAAAGTTTGAATATTTGCCAAAGCTACAATGGTAATTGTTAATGTGGTAGGAAATAATTACTGGCTAGGATTCAGTTTCAATACTTAGTGCCTGTTTGGATTCTTTTTTTAAGCCAAAAGTTACTTATAAGGAGAAGCTAGACCAAACAAGTTTTGAGAAAAACTTTTTTTTTTTTTTGGTAAAAAAGCTAATGAATAAAAAAATCTCTTTTTTTATAATGAAGAAAAAAGCTAAGAGCCAAAAGCTCCTAGGAGGAGCTTTTTTTTAGGCTTTTATCAACTTTTCTTGAATTGTGAATTTTTTTAAATGAAGAGCTATAGATATAGAGAGAGTTCTCTTGAAATATGTGTTTTTAAGTAATTTTTAAGCTAAAACTTTTATGTAATTACCAAACAATTTTTAGCTTTTTTTAAGCTTTTTTTTTTAGCTTTAGCTTATAAGTAGCTTCTAGCTTAAAAAAGAGGGGATCCAAACGGACTTTTAACTTATTGGTACGACGATTTCGCTCTCTATAACATTCTAATCACGTAAGCTTTAGAGTTTTTTTTGTTGGCTTTTGTTTTAGTTGCTAAGTGTTTTTATGTTTATAATTGATACATTTGGATTATTAATGTGCAATGTCTATATTTTGAGCCCCTTTTAGTAGATTTTAGCCTTGATAGAGATGGTCCTGAAAGTAATCTGGCCTTGAAGGCCGAAGCATGTGAGAAGGAAAAACAAAAAAATGTTTTCCTTGCGGAAACACACATGCATACAAATCTCATGCTTTAAGACAGCATGATGTTACCTTGTTTATGATCCGATCACCAGGGAGATCAGTGTCAGGTTTGAAGGGTTCAAACCCTCTGACGTTGATCCACACCACCCACGTCAAGATGCAAGAACTCCTTCTTGAAAGCCACCAAATGACCACCACAGAGAGGCTTGCTATGCTCTCAATAGGTGAAGAAGGAGGCTAGGTTTATGTGTTTAGAAGAGTGAAGTCTTCAGCGTGAAAACTTCGCAAGAGTGGTGCATGGATGGAGTAGAATTGGCTAGGTGTTCTTGTGAAAATCCTAAGGAGAACTTCCCCACTTATGCGCACAAGAGTGTGTGGGAGAGAATGAGAGGATTTTCAATTCCAAAAATTCATCCAAAGTTGCACACACTTCAAGAGAAAATAAAGGGGTTGTTGCAATTCAAAATTGCCAACAAGCTCCCCTTTAAATCCTTATGAGATTAGGTCTTTTTTCTAGTTAAGATTCTGACCTAATGGTCATCACATGACCACTCATACTGTGCGCCCCATTCAGTCCCAAAAGGAGTCCAGATACGTTGAGTAGTTGCATTCAAATTTGAACCAACTCACTGGTTCTCTCAACCAACCAAATCTGAATTGGAGCATATTTGGTTGACAAGATGACACTCATCTCCAACCAAAAGTGGCGCACCAAATCTTCTTTGAATGAGATCAAATATCTTCTCTTGATGCATGGGATTTGTTCCAACAAGATCTCATCTTATCCTTTTGTTATGAAACAACTTTTCATAGCCAATTCAAATTTGAATTCAAACATTTAAATTCAAACGTTAAAACATTTAAATTCAAATTCAAAATTCGAATTTCAAAATTCAAAATTCAAATTTCAAATTCAAAATTCAAAATTTGAATGTTTGATAATTAATTTAACTAATTAAATTAATTAATAATACCTTGGACCATCCAAGCCCATTACATGATCCATGCACCCTCTTCACTTTAGGTGGGCTTCCTAACAGCTTCTTGGGCTAACAACCATTATTAGGCCCAATACCTTTAATGCTAGTTCATCATGACTATAAGGTGTTAGTGTGTGACCCATTAGGTCCAACATAGCCTCTGACATAAATGGGCTCGGACCCAACAAGCCCACAACCCATTTAATGACAACACAGAGCACTAGCAATGCTTTGTTTCCCTAGAGCTAGTTAGATTAATGACTTGATCATCCTATTACATATATTTGGTTGCCGTATGTATTTCCCTTCGTCACGGTTACCTTCCCATTAACTTAGGGTAAGGAAATCTATCAACCCTTGCGGTTTAGGGTAAGCTTTATTCAAAATAGGGTATCTTCAACTTACTGACTCTAAAGGCAGATCATCTCAAGATCTCTTTTACTATGCATAGATTCCCGAGTCCCTATAAATGTCATCCTGATTTCTTCGTTTACAGATAATCTAATCTCTCACAGCGATTTGATGAATTCCTTCAGCTTATCACCCTAGCCCTGTGCTCTTTCAGGACAAGCCCAACAGTATACCTATGAGTCTCCATCATATTAGTTTTCCTCTTTATTTTTATTAAACGAGCTTTTATACAAGTTCAAGCCTGTGCCAACAACCAATTTTAAACATGTAAGCTCAGGTCTTCACGAGTTGAGCCAAAGGCCCTTGGTGTATTTAGCACCCCTAGTCAAGGTCATTTATTCACTTGATCTTTGGGTGTTGGAGTTGATTGATCTAAGTGTGGTACTTGGTGTGCCTTGGTTGGAGAAGCTTGGAAAAGTCACGCATAATTACGAGCGCATGTCCATGGAGTTCTATTGGCATGGTCAACTAGTTATTTTGGAGGGATCAAGACAGTATGATGGGCCAATGCTTACTGAACGAAACAAGGGTACTAAGATTACACACTGTTATGCACTTATTCGTCAAGGTGATGAGTGTGTTATAGTGTCTCCTCTAGAGTTAGTGGCTATGAAGACAGTACTGCCCGAGTGTCTTTGGCAGGATTTGTTGAAATTCCAGGCTATATTCCAAGTTCCACATGAGCTTCCTCCTTTTATGGGTCTTGATCACACCATTCACTTAATGGAAGGCTTTAAACCCATTAATGTAAAACCTTCTCATTATGCTCACCACCAAAAGACTGAAATCGAGAAACAGGTTCCTGAATTGTTGACTGCAGGATTTATTAAGCATTCCTAGATTCTGTTCTCTTCTCCAGTTCTCTTGGTGCGTAAGCAAGACAATTCATGGCGGATGTGCATTGACTATAGGGCATTGAATGCAGTTAACATCAAGGAAAGATTTTCTATTCCTACTATCGACGAACTCCTTGATGAATTAGGTGGAGCTAGGTGTTTAATAAACTTGATTTGAGGGCTGGTTACCATCAGATCAGGGTTTTGTCCCAAGACATCCCAAAGACATCATTTATAACTAATGAAGGTCACTGTGAGTTCTTGGTCATGCCATTTGGGCTCACCAATTCCCCTGCAACCTTTTAGGCAGCAATGAACCACTTGTTCAACCCTTATCTTCGTCGGTTTATCATTGTTTTCTTCGACGATATCCTTGTGTTTAGTAGAACCGTGGAAGAACATGTTGAACATTTGCAAATTGCTCTTGGAAGTCTGCAGTTGCATAAGTTCTTTGTGAAGTCATCAAAATGCTCTTTTGGTGCAACGTTTATTGAGCATTTGGGCCATGTTGTTTCGGATCAAGGAGTGTATGTTGATCCAAAGAAAGTCAAAGTAATAGTTGAGTGGCCTATTCCCTGCAATGTGAAACAACTTCATGGATTCATTGGTTTAACTAGTTACTATTGTAGATTTGTGAAGAGCTATGTAATGTTGGTTTGTCCTTTGACTAGTTTATTGAAGACAATTGAGGAGTTTTGTTGGGATGAAAGAGCAGCTCAAGCATTCTTGTGTCTCAAGGATGCTATGACTCACACTCTGGTACTAATTCTACCAGATTTTAATTTAACTTTTGTTATTGAAACTGATGCGTCCATCAGTGGGGTGGGAGCTGTGTTGTTGCAACGGGAACGACTATTAGCTTTCTTTAGCAAGAAGTTAGGCTCGATAATGTAAAATGCTTTGCCTTATGTTAGAGAACTTTATGCTATTACTGCTGCTATTAAAAGATGGAGGCAGAATCTGCTTGGATCTTCATTTGTGATAAGGATGGATAATAGAAGTATTAAAGAATTGATGAGCCAAAAGATACAGACAATTGAGTAGCAGAGGTACCTCTGTAAGTTGCTAGGCTATGATTTTAAAATTGAATATAAGGCAAGTAGCAGCAATGTCGTGGTTGATTCCCTATCACGGGTATATGAGGATGGTAATATCAATGTACTGGTTTCTGAACCTGTTTTTAGTATCCTAGAGGAGGTCAAATAATAGAACTCAATTGACCTATACTCGTTGCAGTGCCATCAGAAAATTGCATCAACTCTTGGGGTTGATTAGAGTTTGTTGATTAAGGATGGTGTCATTTTCAACAACAAAAGGTTTATATTGAGCCCAACATCAGCATTGATCCCTATTTTGATTTGTGAAGCTTATGCTATGCCAATGGGAGGCCATGCTAGTCCTCCGAACTTTTTTGCGGCTTTCTGCAACGTTCTATTAAGCTCTATAAGGAAGGATGTTAAGAAGTATGTGAGTCAATGCATGGTTTGCCAATAAGTGAAGTATGAAGCAGCGAAACCTTGTGGCCTTTTACAGCCCTTACCCATTCCAAAAGGCATATTTGAAGACCTCTCCATGGACTTCATAGCAGGCTTACCCCCCATCAAATGGGTATACTATCATCCTGGTAGTTGTTGATCGGCTCTCCAAATTTGCTTATTTTGGGAGATTGCCTCATTCATTTACTGCAGTAGTTGTTGCCAAACTTTTCTATGAATTGGTGATTTATGTTCATGGATTTCCTCGATCTGTTATTACTTATAGCGACCCTATCTTCGTGAGCCAATTCTAGTCGCAGTTGTTTAAGCTAAGTGGGACATCCTTGCATTCGAGTACAACCTACCATCCTTAATCGGATGGGCAAACTGAGGTGACGAATCATTGCCTTGAGCAATACTTAGATTGCTTCTGCCATGAGAAGCTTCATCGTTGGTCAGACTTCATTGGATGGGCCCAATTCTATTACAACTCTAGTGTTCACTCCAGTATTGGTATGAGCCCTCATCGGGCAGTATTTGGCAAGTGCCCAGTGTTGATACCTCATTACCCTCGTGGGTTAGTTAAGGTAGAAGCTGTTGATTCTTTGTTGGAGCAGCGGAACAAAGTTTTGTCACTCTTGAAGGCGCATCTATCACAAGCACGCAACAGAATGAAGGTTCAGTGTGAAAAACATCGCAAGGATCATTCTTTTGCAGTAGGGGACTCAGTTTGGGTCAAACTACAGCCATATTGACAAGTATTTGTAGAGAAAAAAGCGAACCACAAGCTTGCTAAGCGATTTTCTAGGCCTTATCCCATTGCCAAAAAGTTTGGTGAAGTTGCATACAAGTTACAACTACCTCATGGTTGCCAAACCCATTCAACTTTTCATATAGAGGAGGTTCAGATGCTTAGCCTTAATCACTTCCACTGTCAGCAGTAGAAAATAGACCCCTGCAAGATCTTTTAGCAGCGTTGTCTTCAAGGGTTGCAATGGTGAGAGGAGTTCCTCAGCACCAATTTCTTGTTCGGTGGGCTCGTACAGTTCCGGAGGATGCTAAATGGGAGTTTGAAGCACATCTCCATCATTGTTATCCCACAAGGTCACTTCTGAAGAAAGGGGAAATGTTGGCAAAAGCACCGGACTACAAATTTTATCTAAAAGATTGTCCAGTTCAAAGCATTTGAGATAAGTTTTTACATAGTAGAGCAGTCAAAGAGATTAGTCAAACATACGAGTTTAGTCCCGTCAATAAGAATGACGTAACACCCTCCACATCAGCCAGCTAGCGGCATTGATCTCGTCAATTCCATTGACAATTTCAATCCCGTTAAACTAATTGACTGGAGTAGTATTGTCTCTCACCGTACTATTTTCTTTCTTTGTCTATCAATTTTCAATCTGAGTTATGTGCACTAACTCCCTCCTCTCTCTCTCTCTCTCTCTTCGATTTTTGTCTATCCCTATTAATTACCTTTCCTCTACCACTTCGTTTTACATAGCAGGTAAAGATCATTTTATTATTTATTTTTTTAAATAATTTTAGGGTTTTGTTTTTTCTAATATTACTCTAAATAATTTTATCTAATGTTCATCGACGTTATTTTGGGACGAAAATCATGGTATTTTTATAATTTTAATTTATTTCAGGGTTATAATAGTCTTTATCATTTTAATTTTTTAATTTTTAAACCCAAAACGACATCGTTTTCATAAACATTAGACAAAGTTGTCTAAAGTAACATTAGATACATTTTTCTCATAGTTTTATATGTTATTTGCAAAACCTAGGTTAGAAGCCTATTTAGTAAAATAGTTAATTAGTAAGTATAATTAATAAAATAATGAAATAGCAATTATAATTAGGGAATTAGTAATTAATTTTTGTAAATTATTTTATATATTACTTATAAGGAAAATGATATTGTAACAACCAATTAAGGTTATCGCGAACGTTATTATATATTATTTATAACAGCTGATATGGTAGTTATTTGTAATTATTAATTTACTAATTATAATTCACTAATATTAATTTACAAAAACATTAAATTATTTCACTACTTACTAATTTACAAAAATATGAAAATATTTAATTTTTATTAATTTTTTTCACTAATTATGATTCTCTGTTTCAATTTTATTTTAGAAAAAATATTTTTATTTTATTGTATAATTAAGATAATATTAGTGTTGTATGTACATAACTTATGTAAAATAAAAATGGGACAAAATAAATTAAAAATAATTTTTCTAAAATAAAAATGAAACAGAGAATTATAATTAGTGAAATAAATTAATAAAAATTAAATATTTTTATATTTTTGTAAATTAGTAAGTAGTGAAATAGTTTAATATTTTTGTAAATTAATATTAGTCAATTATAAATAGTAAATTAATAATTATAAATAACTACCATATCAACGGCTATAAATAATATATAATAACGTTGGTAGTAATCTATGGAGCACCGATACTGACACGGGACGTGTGACACGATACGACACGATATTCCGATACGTTAATTCTAACAAATGTTAGATTTTGACACTTTAGGACACGTTTTGCAAAGAAACATAAGATATCCCAAATATTTATATTAAGCTCAATAAAATGATAATTGTAATTCAACAAATCTAATAGTTGAAATTAAAAACTCAACGCAATGTAACCTTTGAATCTTTTTTTGAATTTCTATAACGCGTGTTAAAGTGTCAGGAAGTGTCGGAGTGTCCGAGAGTGTCGGACACGACACGTCAGGATTTTTGAAGTGTCGGTGCTTCATAGGTAGTAACTTTAATTGATTTTTACAATATTATTTTCCTTATAAGTAATATATAAAATAATTTACCAAAATTAATTACTAATTCCCTAATTATAATTGCTATTTCATTATTTTATTAATTATGCTTACTAATTAACTATTTTACTAAATAGGCTTCTAACCTACGGTTTGCAAATAACATATAAAACTATTTAAAAAATAAATAATAATATGCTCTTTACCTGCAATGTGAAACGAAGTGGTAGAGGAAAAGTAATTAATAGAGATAGACAAAAATCAAATAGAGAGAGAGAGAGGAGGGAGTTAGTGCTCATAACTCAGATTGAAAATTGATAGAGACAGTACTACTCCAGTCAATTAGATTAACGGGATTGAAATTGTCAATGGAATTCATTGCCGTCAATATATTATACGGGACTACCTGTGGTGGGTGTTACGTCATTTTTGTTGACGGGATTAATCTCACAAGTTTGACTAACGTCTTTGACTGTTCTACTATAGAAAAATTTATCTCAAATGCTTTGAACAGGATAATATTTTAGATAAAATTTGTAGTTAGGTGCTTTTGCCGGAAATGTTACATGAAGGGTTTCGGCAAGGGAAAAACAACCCTCTTTCATACTACTTTGTGGTTTGGAGTTGCCACGTTATTTTAGCTTGGGGCCTCGTGTCATTTTAGCTTTGGGCCACGTCAGATAGCTTGTAACTACAGGCAATTAGATGTGGACGCATAAGTATGAAGTGTTAGTTACCAGTATTAGCACCATGTAAAAAAGGTGAGCTCTCGTATAAAAGGGGATTATTGATGTAACATAGGATTTATCTGAATAAATTTCTTGATTGTTCTTGTTCTCTATCGTTTTCTCTCTCTGTTATGTTGCAACCTAACAATTTTGATGTTTTTTTTTTTTTTTTTTTATAATTTACCGGCTTATAATGATTGGCACTTTATTAATTATATCAAATGTGATAAAAGTCACACGGCGACACTTTTGTTAATGCTCTTGAGCATAATTTAGGAATACTGACCATTTTGTCACACTTGACCAAAAAATTACCAGATTATCACACAAACAGTAAATTTTCCCAGAATGCCACGTGGAATAATTCGCTACACTGTGTAGCGAAATATGCTTGCAAATAATTTGCTACACAGTGTAGCGTATTATTCCATGTCAGAATGCACAGTCAGTAAGAATGACACGTGTCAAACAGGTTGTAATTCGCTACACTGTGTAGCAAATTATGTTCGCGAATGATTTTTTGACACGTGGCACACTTTTGTAGGAAAAAGCTGACGTGCCATAATTCCTTACCACTGGTAGTGAATTTAATCTGCAATATGACCACGTATCACGAAATTCGCTACTAGTGGTAACGAATTATGACATGTGACAGTCTGATACAAAATATTGTTCGCATGTGACATTTGGATAAATTTTTTGACAAAACGTGACATTTTGGTCACTGTTCCATAATTTAATTAAAAATGTGTTGATTCATGAAAAGAAGAGACACATATCGCAAATAAATATTATAATACTGTTAACACTAACCAAATTGACTAATTAAGCAAATTAACATGTCTTTTGTTTCATAAAAACGATCCCTTTCCAACCTCTCTTGATGGAGTTAATGGGCATATCATCTCAATTTGCCCACGTGTTTAATACAAAGTGATGTATTGGTTATACATACATGCCAAGTTTTATTATAGAAACATAAAAAATAGAAGAAATGTATATCATCTCAGTTTGCCCACGTGTTTAATAACTAGACATGTATTGGTTATACATGCATGCCAAGTTTTATATAGAAACATAGAACTAAAGTTTAAGAAACATAGAAAATAGAAGAAAATGGGTGAATTTTTTTAAAGAAAAAACAAACGTAAACAGCTATTTCAGCCTGAGCAATAGAACTAAATTAATTTTATTTTATGGGAAAAGTGTTTATCATTTTAATTGACACAACTTATATCCTTTTACTCTCACAAAGAGGTAGGATCCACATTTTTATTTTTATTTGTTAACTCTCTCTCCTCCTTTATCTATCTCTTTCTCTCTTCTAAAATAACATAACTTTACATATTTTAAAATGACACACACTTTACCCTTATTTTATATATACACACACCGTGGTATATATAAGTAAAGTCTTTTAAACAAAACACAAAGACAAAGAAAGGAAACTCCTTCAAATTGTTCAATGTAGATGAGCAGTCCAGTCCCAAAGAGAAAATCATGAAAATGATTCTATTCCTTAAGAAACTCAGAGGTAAGGTAACACCCATGAAGATGCGGATGATCTTCTCCAACCACCAAAACAGAAACAAGATTTTATTTTCCTCCTTCTTACCAAACCCTGAAAAGGAAAAAACAAAAAGATTAAAAAGTTAATATTTAAGGAACATTATATCATTAGAAGAAGCAAAACTCATGTATCCCTAACATACAAACCTCTTGAAGTTCAATGATAGTTGGTTTAACACCAAAAGCATGGGATGACAGGATGTTATAGTGTTCATATTGTCTCATGCTATTCTCAACATATGCAGCATATGTTTTTGTCTGGCAATAAAAACAACATCCTCAGTACTGAAATATTGGGAAAAAAAAAATAAATAATAAATAATTAAAAAAAATTATTTGTAATAAAATAAATAAGAGAAAAAAATAAAGAGGATAAAAAAAGAAAAAAAAAAAAGGGACTCATAAAGAAAGAAAGAGAAGGAGATATAAGGAAAAGGACTATCCGAAATAAAGGAAGAAAAACGGGTCTAAACTCTTCACAATGTTGATAACTTTTCTCCGATCTATCTCCTAAAACACACCATCCACCAATCCCTACTATAAAAACCACTCCCCGTTAAACCCGACTAGCGAGTGTGGGGTGGAGGTAATCCTTGTACGCAGTCTTACCCTTGCATAATTGCAAAGAAGCTGTTTCCTGGATTCAAACCCATGACCTTTCAGTCATGAAAGAACAGTTTTACCACCAATCGCTACTATGTTTACAAGTATTTTACAAATTCTAACCATGGACTAATCAGGCAAAACAAACCTTCTCCTCAAGAAGATGTGCTGCTACCATAGACTTCATCACTTCATACAAAACAGTGGCAATCTGAACATTCTTAGCCATCTCCTCCTCCCTTCAAGAAGAATAAGACATTGTAAATCACATGATTCACGGCAACATGTAAACAAAAGTTTAAGATCAAGCCTCACGGTTTTCGGGTGTATTCTCCATCCCAGATTCTGTTCTCATAAAATGCTTGGCAGTAGGACTGCAGCTCCCTAGCATCATTTCTTCTAGGCTGATTTTCTGTAAGATCCTTTTCCTGCAACCAGGCAAATTTTAAAAATATATAATGTAAGAGGGCGAGTCAAGGAACACTGATAAAACTATTCTTTGTGACTGCAAGGTCGCTGGTTCAAATACGAGAAACTGTCTCTCTATATATAAATATACAAGGATAAGGCTACATATAATGATTATATTCACCTCTATCTTGGTTAGTCGGGTTTAATGGAGGGTGGTTTTATTTAATGTATCAACAATTAAGGTCTTTTTTTTTTTCTTTATTAGTAAATGATTAGTCTAAAGCTCCAACATAATCATTGTCTAATATTATTTTTTTCTGATCAAATGAAAAGAGAAAATAATATCAGGCTGAGATTAATATTTAAGATATGAATCTACAGGATCCCCATCATTACCAGCTCATAGACACCAATGATTAGTAACAAAATACCACCTTCAAGAACTAAAAGAATTGCAAGAAAGCAAAATTAGCCAAGGTACCATTTCAAGTTTGTTCATCTGGTAAATCTTGAACTGAGGAACACCCCACCCACTTGATGTTAGATCCATTCTATGAGCCTTTTCAAAGGCATAGAAGCGACCTAATTAAACAAACAGAGTAAACTTTTTAGTAAATTATCATATACTCTTCTGCATATATAATTGTAAAACACCTTTGACATGCTGAAGGAATATTTCTATTCTATTTTCATCTCTCTTTTTTAGATGTTGACTTTGAACTTGTGCTTGCTGTCAGAGTAAGAATAGCCAGATGCAGTTTGAATTACATATGTGAACTATTTTGATGAAGTATTAATACAAAACAAAAAACAAAACCACTCCCCGTTAAACCCGACTGAGTGTGGGGTGGAGGAAATCCTTGTACGCAGCCTTATCCTTGCATAATTGCAAAGAGGCTGTTTCCTGGATTCGAGCCCATGACCTCCAAAATCAACATGAAAGAACAGCTTTACCACTGCTCCGGTTCGCCCCCATTTATGAAGTATTAATAACCTCCAAAAAAATAAAAAAATGAGCATAGAGCAATGGTAAAACTGTTCTTTTATAATTGAAAGGTTAAGGATTCGAATATTCGGGAAACAACCACTTTGTAAAATATACAAGGATAATGGGGAGTATTTTTTTTATTAATAGCCTCATAAAACAGACAAAAACAAAAGAAAAAAGAGCAGTTTGGCAGAAAATCTATCTGTACATTCACAGAGAATAATTCTCTAATCAAGAGTAACAAAAATAAGAAAAGGTGATTGATAGTAATATATATCATACAAAGTTCAAGCAGAAAAGTACTCTATATCATAGTAAAGGTAATCTTCCATTCCTGGGGAACATACTTATCACTTATCCTTTATTACAAGTAACAGCACAACACCTAACACTATTTTGCAATGATCAAGCAAAAATAAATAAATAATAAATAAAAATATCAAAACCCATTGAAGAATACTCACAAAGTAAGGCAACTCTGGGATTCTCATTCTCAATCTCAAAGGCTGCTCTGAAAATTGGCACAGTAGCAAAAAGGGAGGAAGGCACATACTCCACTGTCCTGTTAGGAACCCTAGTGACACTGTTTCTGGCCATGTCCCTGTCACCACCAATGCAAGGTTAAGGTTGTTTCTCTAATGTTCTTCACCCTGAAAGCACTACAGCACTTGGGGTTAGAGAGATGAGTGGGGGCGCCTAAATTTATAGTCTTTTTGTCATTGGGGAGAAGAAGGAAACAAAAAGTTTCATACTTTATTTGGGAAAGGGGTTTTGGAATTGCTCTCATTTTTTTCCCCTTTTCAGGTGAAATCAATGTTGTTGTATGGTTACAGCCGTTGAGTCGATGTTATATTTGAATGGGTTTTAAGACAAATCTTTTTCTTCATGTTTGTTCCATTTATGGAGTTTTTGTTTGCTTGTTCAAGTGGTTTCTATGAGTATGAGTTCTTTCTGGGTAATAAGAATTGAAAATTAATAAAATATATTCAGTAAGAATAATTTATTTAAGGAAACTGATTAACGTTGTGATTATGTAATAAAAATAGTTTATTTTTATTTCGGCCGAAACTTAAAAGGTGATACCAACCAATCAAACTATGTCATGGGGGAGAATTCGTGATCCTGAACCACCATTAATTCAGTGGTCCAAACCAATCAGAATGTGATAATTATTGAAGAGAGAGAAAAAAAATAAAAAATAAATTTTTATACAAGTGTCACTCACTGAATGGAAGGACCACATGGAATCTGGATGACTAAATTTTTTTCCATCATGTGGGTCAAATTGGTTGTCTCATATCAGTTTTTTTAGAGAAAAGAAAACATTTTTCTTTCTCTTTTGATGATCATATCATTTTAAAATTATCTCTTTCTCTTTTCTGAGTAACATCACTTAAAAATTATGTTGAGTGAGAATTATTTTTTTAAGGAAAATGATCAGTATTGCTGTCACACCCCAAAGAAGAAATGAGCAACACTCACAAAGAAGATAAAAGAATACACAACATTGAAAAACACGTTGCTTCATTGGAGTGCTATAGAAAGTTCTAAAGCTATTCACTAGAATTACATTTTCAACACATGCTCCTCCAGTTCTACAATTTCATAATGCCTTACACAAGGTTTCAAAAGCACATAGATTCAAAATATAAGACAAACTAAACCAAGGAATACAATGTGTTTGGTGGCAAAAAAATATTAAAATAATGTATTTAAATCAAATAATTAAGTGTTTAATGCTATTTTGCGAATAATGATGGATCTAATGCACAATGTGACGCCCCAATGGGACGTCTTCCCCTACATGAGAGACGCCCCATTGGGGCGTCACAAATGGCGTCACATGTGTGCTCTATATATTCCCTACCCCCTCCATTCAATTCACACCTCTTCTCTCACTCTTCTTCATCTCTTCTCCACCAAGATTCTTTTATCTTTAATTTAGTATTTGAATTTTATTTCTTATTCTATTTAAATATGAGCTCAAATCCTGATTCCGTTCGTGTTGTGTTATATTACAATGGTAGGAAGGTTGAAGGTCGACGAGGTGTCATCTTTGAAGGTGAAAAAAGGCCGACACATATCCAACGCAACGCAACCATTGGCGAACTGCATCAGAGAATTCGGCAGAAGTTAAGTCTTCAAGACAACCAATGTATTACTCAGATCACGACAATGGTATGGCAAGGTGATAAATACATTAGTTTGAAAGTGCTTGACGATGAAGACGTGGAGATGACAATGGAAGAATTTTTCAAGCAGTCAAGGACAGATTTTTTGGAGTTGTATGTCGACATCGCCGCAACCGAGAATGTTCCCTTACCGGTGAGGTCAGTTGATTTAAATTCTCCCTGTCTTCCAACTTCGTCTGCCGCTCATGCGTCTTCAGTTGGTAACTTTTCTGAGGGAGATGAAAATGATCCGACTCGGAAATGTACGACGAAGACGACGACGACGATGATGAAGATATGGCAATGGAAGAACGTCTTCTGGCGGAGGATGCTAATGCTTCAGAAGGAGATGAACCTTGTGAGATGGCTGCGTCTCAAATTCCAATATTCCATCAACCATTCATCGCGCAAATGCCGCAGCTGAATGATGTTGCGTCTGCCCCGTTAGGTATTCACCATGAAGGTAATTGAAATAAATTGTATATAACTGAATAGAAGATTGCTTTAATACCTGAATTAGGAAGTTTGTATTTAAAAGTTATAATCCGCAGTTGCAGGTGACGAAGTTGTTATTCTTTTTTGGGAAGGAATTCCACATTATTCCTACATTGATTGGAGTTATCGGAGCGAACAAGAATCATGCACTGATGATACGGTTTCAGGACCGGGTTCAATTCAAGGTCCGTGGCAACTGGGAGATGCGTTATTTGTCAATCAAGAATTTGCAACAAAAAAAGATGTCCAAATGGCACTTAAGCACCACCTCATTAGGGAGCATCAAGAAGCAATTGTAAATGAGAGCACGCCTGCAAAGTTGACCATGAAATGTTGTGTGTATGATCAAGGTTGCCCGTGGCGCGTCAGGGCGATCAAACCGGTATTTGGTGAAAATTGGAAGATTACGAGATGGGGTGGAAAACACAATTGTTTGAATGAGCACATTTTCAGGGACATAGACAGCTAGATGCGGACGTTATTGCAGATCTCGTCATAGGTACGTCTTTATTTATTTCTATGACATGTCAACATTTACATACTGATGTGTAATTAAATTCGTTCGATGTAATCGAGTCTGGGTCATCTTCAATGCATGGATGATTAAGGAAGAACCATCCGTGTCAATCTCTTTGGTGCAAGAAAGGATAACCGCTAAATATGGCTTTAAAGTTTCCTACAGAAAGACATGGTATGCGAAGCAGAAAGCGATGGCAATTATGTACGGTGATTGGGAGGAATCGTATGCTTTTCTTCCAAGGTGGTGCGAATACATGCTTCGCTTTTCTCCAGGTTCATTTTATCATATACAAACAAATGATCTTTATGCCGAGCAAAGCTTAGTTACTGGAAAAAAAGTTTTCCATCGCATATTTTGGACGTTTAGACAGTGTTGTGAGGCGTTCAAATTTGCCAAACTCGTCATTCAAATTGATGGAACACGTTTATATACGTAATTATTTCTTTCCATTATGGTTGACAATTTATGTTAATTCGATCATGTTCAATATGTGCAGGTTATACTCCCGCCATGGTTGATTTTGAGAGGAATCTTGTGAGTTTCCGTGAAAGTAGTCCTCAAATTGCTGAGTGGATTGACGTCATCCCTAAGGAAAAGTGGTCGCGTGCCTACGATATTGAAGGACAGATGTACGGTCATATGACAACAAATTTGGCTGAATCTGTCAACAGGGTTTTGGAGGGGGCCAGAAATATGCTGATAACCGCATTGGTTAAGCACACATATAGCAGATTGGTTCATTATTTTGTTGAGAGAGGTACAAAAGTCGTTGCACAACTTGAATCAGCTCATCGTCACTGCAAAAATGTTGTTGAATTGGTCAAGAAGAACCAGGTAGATGCAACCGGCCTCCATGTTCATGCATACAATGTCGAACATACTGTCTTTGAGGTTGACGCAGGTTGGGAGCGTTCATATTCTCTCAACGAATGGTATTGAATAATAACATAAATACAAAACAACGTAAATTGCATACCTGAATATGTCGCATCCGGGCAACATGTATGAATCCGGCCTGTGTCAGGTAGTCTGCGACAACCTCTGGGATAGCGCCTATAGGTGGCCCCCCAGATGGCTTCCCACGCCTCGTCTTTATTTTCCGTACATGCTCCGTATTCCACACCCGCTGTGAAATATGAGCTTTCTGCGTCCTCTTACGAAGGACCTCCCATCTGTACGGTCCAGGTATGATGTTGATGGGCTGATGGGAAGTAATGGGCCTATTTGTGAGGCCATGAGTGGGAATGGGCCGAAGGAAGGGGAGGATGAAGGCTTGGGTCTGGTTAGTAAGGGGGCTGGACCAAAGGAGGGGAATGGGGGAGGAAGTAATTGGCCCTTTGGGTGGGATGGCAAGATTCCCACACGTAAATCATTACGTAGAGCTAAAAGGAGGGAGGCTTTTGACAACTTAAAGTTAGTTAGGATGGTGGACACGTGGAACGCTGCTAATGGTGAGGGAAATGTGGAGGGTGTGTAGGAGAGGAGCTTTATAATAAACAGTTATGGCATGTGGTGAGGGTGTGAAGAATCTGGAGAGTAGTGGTATGGCAGTGGTACTGAGCATGAGTGTCTCAGTGACTGCATTAGGAATAAGGTGAGCTTCCTTTGGAAGAGTGTAGGGGAGGAGTGTAGTGTATTTGTTTGGGGGTTGTTAGGATTCTTAGCCAGTCAGGGACAGATTCTTATTCCTTGTAATTGATCGTTGGAATTTCCTTTGAATGTGAGTTGAAAGAGAGTCTGTATGTTCATTCCATTTACTGAGTATTAATTTTCTCTGTGAAGTTGTTTTACCTGTTGAATATTTTCGTTTGTCAAATTGCTGCCAACAATCTGGTATCAAAGCTCTACGGTCTTCGGGAGATTTGCATGGTCAGAACCCGAATGGATGTTCGAATAGAAGAAATAGAGAGAAGGACGGACCGGGTAGAAGAACATATGGGGGAAGTTCGTCTGGAGGTTCGTCAGATGAGAGAGGCGTTAACTGACTTTCTTCATCGGATGGAGGATGGAGGAAGGGGAATGGGACGTGGTAATGGAGGTCCAGAAATGGGAGGACCGAATGCAGAACCAGCGAGAGGACGAGGGGGCAGAGATGAAGGACGAGTACGTCGGGTGGAAGTCCCTTATTTTGCTGGAGAAGATCCATATGGATGGATCTTTCGTGCGGAGAGGTATTTCCGGGTGAACCGGATTCCACCGGAGGAACAGGTGGAAACTGCTTCGATTTGTTTAGAGAAGGAGGCTCTGAGTTGGTTTCAGTGGTGGGAACCGCGGAATCCATTAACGGATTGGCCGGGGTTTCGAATGGCGGTGTTGCAACGATTCCACATTTCTCCATCGGGGAATCCATACGAAGCACTCATGGAACTCAGGCAAGCAGGGACGGTTGCGGATTTTCGTAAACAATTTGAGGTGTTGTCGGCTCCGTTGAGGCAAGCTGATGAGGAGATGATGCAGGCCGCGTTCTTGACGGGACTGCAACCGGAAATCAGGGCTGAGATCAGATTACACTCGCCGGAGGATTTGGAAGGGATGATGGTCATGGCTCAACGCGTGGAGGATAGAGACGCGGTCGTGGGAAGACAGTACGCTGGACTGGGCCGCGGAGGGCAAGGGCCCAACTCTCATACTCAATCATGGGGGAGACCAGCCCTTTCCAACCGAACGCACATGGGGGGGCCCAAAGGTGGGAGTAATGGGCCAGTTTCTTCGGCCCAAACCACCCCAATAACTCCACTAGTGTCGGTGGGCAGTAATAACCAAGCTAACCCTAATCGATTTGGGGGTGGCACTTCTGAGGGCGGGGGTACTTCGCAGGGTGAGGGAACGACAGCGGCTGGAAATGAGGGCCGCAGCGCCAACCGCTACCGGCGGCTGTCACCGGAAGAGGTCGCGGATCATCGGCGACGGAACCTGTGTTTCCGTTGTGATGGACCTTTTGGTCCTGGCCACGTTTGCCCTAACCCTAACCTTTGGGTAATGGTGCTCCATGAAGATGAGGACACACCAACGGATACAGACGAGGGGAAGCCAGGAGGAGAGGGGGAACAGGAAGAGGTCCTTCAATTGAATGTCCAAAGTGTGGTGGGACTCACTTCTAATCGATCACTGAAGCTGTGGGGAACGGTCAGAGATCAAGCGGTGGTAGTGCTCATTGACACCGGTGCTTCCAATAATTTCATAGGGGACGACACCGTGGATCGATTGGGATTACAGCTGGACAGCTCGAAGTCATTCCGCGTGGAGGTGGGAGACGGTACCCATGTCCAAGGAAAAGGGTGGTGCAGAGGGTTGCAACTGGCCTTACCAGGGCTGTCAGTAACCCAGGATTTTTATGTCTTTCATCTCAATGATGTGGACTTGGTGTTGGGATATTCATGGTTGGAGGAGTTGGGGAATATACAAGCTAATTTCCGGGAAAGAATTCTTCGCATTCCATGGCAGGGGAAGTTGGTAACCCTTCAAGGAGATCCGAACTTAGCACGCAGCAAACTCTCCTACAAAGGTATGACTCGTTCTTGGAAAAAAAAAGAAGAGGGTTATTATGTAGAACTGAGCTATTGTGCAATGGATGTTCACTCTGAAGAAATTTCCCCTCTGATGACTGAGTTACTTCAACAGTATAAGGACGTCTTCCAGCCTCCTACTGAACTGCCACCATCTCGTGCTTGTGATCATAGGATATTGCTGAAACCAGACGCTACTATTCCCAATATTCGGCCATATCGCTACCCTTATTATCAGAAGGAGGAGATCGAGAAGTTCGTTAAGGACATGATGGCTGTGGGAATGATTCGACCGAGTTGCAGTCCGTATTCTAGTCCACTGATTTTAGTTAAGAAGAAGGATGGGAGTTGGCGTTTCTGTGTTGATTACCGGGCTTTGAACAAGGTAACCATTCCGGATAAATTTCCATTACCCGTGATTGACGAACTGTTGGATGAGTTAAATGGAGCAGGTATTTTTTCTAAGTTAGACTTGAAGTCTGGATATAATCAGATCCGAATGTGTGTAGCTGACATTGAAAAGACAGCTTTTCGTACCCATGAAGGCCATTACGAATATCTCGTGATGCCCTTTGGGTTACGTAACGCTCCATCTACCTTCCAGTCCTTGATGAACACTGTGTTCAAGCCATTTTTAAGGAAATTCGTTTTGGTTTTCTTCGACGATATTCTTGTTTACAGCCACTCGGAAGAGCAACACAGGGAGCATTTGCAAAGTGTGCTGGAAATTCTTCGTCAGCATCAATTTTCGGCCAATGAAAAAAAATGCACATTTGCAAGAACCGAATTGGAATACTTGGGACATTTGATCTCCCAAGAGGGTGTGAAAGCCGATCCTCAGAAGTTAGTGGCTATACGTCAGTGGCCTGTTCCCATTAATTTAAAGGGCCTCAGGGGATTCTTGGGGTTAACTGGGTACTACCGTCGTTTTGTCAAGCAGTATGGACATCTAGCCAAGCCACTCACGCAACTCTTGAAGAAGGACAGCTTTGTGTGGGGGGAGGAGGCACAGTGGTCTTTCGAGACTCTAAAGAAGGAAATGATGGTCTTACCCACCTTGGCGTTACCTGATTTTAACACACTCTTTGTGGTGGAGACAGATGCGTCCGGTGTTGGAATGGGGGCCGTGTTAATGCAGTGCGGACGACCTATAGCCTTCCTAAGCAAAGCCTTCTCGGAAAGGGATCGTTTGTTATCTGTATATGAGCGGGAACTGAAAGCAATTGTGTTTGCTGTCCAAAAATGGCGTCATTATCTATTGGGACGCCATTTCCTCATTCGCACGGATCAACGAAGCTTGAAATATCTTACTGAACAACGCTTAATGGTAGAAGGCCAACAAAAATGGGTGGCTAAGCTTATGGGGTTTGACTTCGAAATTCAGTATAAACCGGGTTCCGAAAACACAGCGGCTGACGCATTGTCACGTGTGATGGAGTTCAAGCAACTCTCACTCATCACCAGTCCTGATTTACAAAAGTTATCGGAAGAAGTCATGCAGGATCCGGCTACCAAGGCGATATTCACGGATGTGTTGTTGGATGCTCATTCGCATCCAGGGTATCATGTGATCAATGGGTGCCTGTGGTATAAGAATCGGTTAGTTCTCCCTAAACATTCTCCTCACATTCCAGTTATTTTGCAAGAATTTCATTCTTCTCCATGGGGTGGCCATTCGGGAGAGTTACGTACTTACAAAAGGGTAGCTGCTGTTTTTTTTTGGAAGGGGTTGCGCACGGCTGTCGCGGCTTTTGTGCAAGCATGTGAGATTTGTCAAAGGCAGAAATATAGCCATTTGAAACCGGCTGGCCTGTTACAGCCTCTTCCTATTCCACAACAGGTATGGGATGATGTGTCTATGGATTTCATTGGAGGACTACCCAAATCTTTGGGAATGGACACTATTCTGGTCGTGGTGGACCGGCTCACTAAATTCGCTCATTTCATGACTTTGAAACATCCGTATGATGCACAGGACGTAGCGGCTGTGTTCATGAAAGAAGTCGTTCGTTTACATGGAATCCCTAGGTCGGTGGTGTCAGACCGTGACCGTGTCTTTGTGAGTAAGTTCTGGACTGCTTTGTTTAAATTGACTGGAACTAAACTGCGTTTTAGTTCGGCTTATCACCCCCAAACTGATGGGCAAACGGAGGTGGTGAATCGGACCCTGGAAGCTTATTTACGTTGCTTTACTAACGGTCATCCCAAGGCTTGGGCTAAGTGGCTGTCTTGGGCGGAGCTGTGGTTTAACACCTCTTATAACCGTTCCATTCAAATGACTCCATTTCGGGCTCTATATGGGAGGGATCCGCCTACCATCATTTCTTTTCCTTCCACTACTACATCGGTGGCTGCTGTGGATACCTGGATGCAGGCTAGGGATGCTATTTTGCAAGAACTTAAGGGCAATTTATGTCAAGCACAGCTGCGTATGAAGGTCCAGGCGGATAAGGGAAGACGGGAGGTGGAATTTGAGGTAGGTGACAGCGTGTTCTTGAAGATACAGCCTTACAAGTTGCGGTCATTAGCCAACCGTGTCAACCAGAAGCTTAGTCCTCGATTTTATGGGCCGTTTCAAGTTTTGGAACGGGTGGGGTTGGTTGCTTATAAGCTAGAGCTGCCTTCATATTCAAAGGTCCACCCGGTTTTTCATGTGTCACAATTGAAGAAGGCTATCCATCCTTCTTTGGCTCCCTTGGAACTCCCACGCGGGTTGTCGGATTCGTTGGAGCTGCAGGTTCAACCGGCGGAGGTTCTATTGGCTCGTCGGACCCTGGAAGGGCGGGTAGAAATTCTGGTCCGTTGGGAGGAGTTGCCGGATTGTGATTGTACATGGGAGGGGTTGCAGGAATTTCGGTCTCAATTTCCTTCTTTTCACCTTGAGGACAAGGTGAATTTTGAAGGGGAGGGTGTTGATGGGCTGATGGGAAGTAATGGGCCTGTTAGTGAGACCATGAGAGGGAATGGGCCGAAGGAGGGGGAGGATGAGGGCTTGGGTCTCATGAGTAATGGGGCTGGACCAAGCGTGGGGAATGGGGGAGGAAGTAATCGGACTCACGGTTGGGTTGGCAAGATTCCCACACGCAAGTCATTACGTAGAGCTAAAAGGAGGGAGGCTTTAGACAACTTAAAGTTAGTTAGGATTATGGACACGTGGAACGCTGCTAATGGTGAGGGGAACGTGGAGGGACTGTAGGAGGGGAGCAATATATGAAGCGGTTATGGCATGGGGTGGGGTGTGAAGAATCTGGTGAGGAGTGGTATGGCAGTGGTACTGAGCATGAGTGTCTCAGTCACTGCAGTAGGAATAAGGAGAGCTTCCTTTGGAAGAGTGTAGGGGAGGAGTGTAGTGTATTTGTTTGGGGGTTGTTAGGATTCTTAGCCAGTCAGGGACAGATTCTTATTCCTTGTAATTGATCGTTGGAATTTCCTTTGAATGTGAGTTGAAAGAGAGTCTGTATGTTCATTCCATTTACTGAGTATTAATTTTCTCTGTGAAGTTGTTTTACCTGTTGAATATTTTCGTTTGTCAAATTGCTGCCAACAGATGTACATACTGGGATCGGTGGGCTCTACATCCGATGCAGAACCGGATGAAGATGATGATGACTCATCCATTACCCTCAACTATATAATATAAAATAACATTTAAATTAATCACATGTAATGGCCCATTTTATTTACAATTTAATCAAGCAATGAAATAATTTGTTATCAGAAATTTTAAGCATATGCGTCATTTTTATTACTCCTACTGAAATTAATGAAATAATGTTAATACGTAGTACAGTCATTTATTTGTAATTAAATAATAAAAAAACATTGGACAAAAGTAATATAATACTTACTACTATTTTCTAAATCACTAATTACTACGCTAAACCCTAATGCATAATTAAATATTAATAATAATAACTACGTAATAAAAAAGGGAAGTAACATTACAACATTAATGGCATTGCACAAAATTTCCAAGTGATTATCCTAATGTTCTCAGTCTCTAATATACGATCAATCCTAACATGCATTACTAACTACCACCGTAATTTAAACGTATAGATAGGAGGTATTACGGCCTTACCTAAGTCGACAGAGCTTCGCTACCTATCGTCGTTAGAGAGAGGTTAGAGAGATGTGAATGAGTGAGGAGTGTGAAAGGGATATGGGGTATTTATAGAATTGCACATGAGACGCCCCTTTTGGGCGTCACATTGTGCATTACATCTGTAAATACCCCCAAACTGCATTAAATGCGTAATTTTTTAATTAAATTGCATTAAATAAATTTTTTTCCTGTGTTTGGTAGATGGTTTCATATGAGATTGATGGGTAAGTCAAGGTGGGAATTGCATGAAGCCATGTTTGGTAGAAGAGTATGAAATTTTTCTCTAGGCAAGTGATTTCCCATGAAATTAGTGGTGTGTGGAAATTGTGCTGAAAAACCTTGTTTCAAAACACCACCTTTGAGGTGGTTTTTGCATTTCCCTGGGTAAGTGAACAAGTTGGTGGCTTCTTTGTTATTGAAATGCCCCCAACCATTTCAAAAGTGATGATCGTAGATGTTTATATATAAGGGTTATTTTGTAATTTTGTCATATTTTCCCATCAAGATTTTATCTCAACCAAACATGGACTCAATATAGATAACTCAATTTTCCCAGTAAAATTTAGTTCAACCAAACAATTTCTTTTTTAACTTTCCTACCTAAGTCACTTTCTAACAATTTTCCTATCAATTATATTTTTCTAGTATTCAAAAAATTTCTCCTCAACCAAACACCCTAAAAAATAGGAAATACTTAGTTAATAGGGTTAACGAGTATTTTCTTTTATTATTTAGTTGATTTTTAAAAAAATGAGGTGGGTCTCACAATTGCGACGTCGTAATAAAAGTAATTTATTACTTTTATCACGTGGCATAATTGGGTTGTCTCCTACATTATTTTTTTAAAAAAAAAGCATGGAAGAAAGAAAACATTCATATTCCTCTTTGGTGGGTTATACCAATTAAAGCTTAGCAAAATCCTAATAAAAATAATTTTTATTATTATATTTTTGCTAATAATGTTTAAAAAGTTGTACAAACCAACCAAATTGTGTCACGTGGCATAATTGGATTGTCTGCTACCATTATTTTTGTCAAAAGCATCGAAGAAAGAAAATATTCAACTTCCTCTTTTGTGGGTTATACCAATTAAAATTTAGCAAAATATGTTGACTGAGAATTTTTTTTAAGGAAAACGATTAATGTTGTGATTTCGTAATAAAAATAAAATGTTTTTAATTTTGTAAAAAGTAATATGAACCAACCGCAATCTAATTGTCTCATATTATTCTTATTAAAAAAGCAACGGTGAAAGAAAATATTCCTCTTTTGTAAGTCATATCAATTACAAATTAGCAAAATATGTTGAGCAAGAATTATTATTTTTTTGAAAAAAAAAAGTGATTAGTGTTGTGAATTGTGATCCCGTAATAATTTTTATTATTTTTGCTGAAATTATTTAAAAAGTTGTACAAACCAACCAAATTGTGCCACGTGGCACAATATGGTTGTCTCATACCAATTTTTGTAAAAATGCATCAAGAAAGAAAACATTCATCGTCCTCTTTTCTGGGTCACACCAATTAAAATTTAGCAAAATATGTTGAGTGAGAATTATTTTGTTGAGGAAAGTGATTAATGTTTCAATGTCGTGATAAAAATAATATATTTTTATGTTTGCTGAATTGATTAAAAAATAATATGAACCAATCGCAATCTAATTGTCTAATACCATTTTTTCTAAAAAAACAACGATGAAAGAAAATATTCCTCTTTTATAAGTCATACCAACTAAAATTTAGCAAAATATTGAGTAAGATTTTTTTTTTTTAAAAGAAAGTGATTAGTGTTGAGATCTCATTGTTGGACTTCCTCCTTCAATGCTAAGCCCAAGCACATTGAGGGGTTTCCTAAAAACCCTAACCATAGATTTCACTCATCTATATATTCATTAGTTGTGGGTGGAGGTAGGTTAGAATGAGATATCAGAAAATTTGAGAGAAAAATTGTTTGAGAGATTTGAGAGCAGAACTTTAT
This sequence comes from Gastrolobium villosum, assembly GCA_032173675.1. Classification (NCBI taxonomy): domain Eukaryota; kingdom Viridiplantae; phylum Streptophyta; class Magnoliopsida; order Fabales; family Fabaceae; genus Gastrolobium; species Gastrolobium villosum. The sequence continues at coordinate 3,906 of JAVKPL010015087.1, read as the reverse complement.
GCTTTGTATTTGAGAGATCTCTAGAGAGAGTTTGGGTGCAACATCTCTAGAGGAGTTTGATTATCATCATTGTTGGAGAGGTTATGTTAACCACCTCATTGGTGAATCTTGATTTTTTGTAACCATTATTTTCATAGTGGATTTTTGATCTGGACTAGGTCCGTGGGTTTTTACTTCTTCATTGGAGAAGGTTTTCCCATGTTAAAATCTGTTTGTGTTCTCCTTCTCTCTCTCTCTCCTATTTGCGTTCTTGTTTTTCCGCAGCGCTGCCCGACCTGGTGAAATTCAGGCCGAGGTAATTGCCGAGATTCGAGATCCAGGATCTTGTTGATTGACTTCCGTAAAAAGGCTGCTTAGCCGAGCTTGAGGGAACCGAGTTCCCAACAGTGATATCAAAGCCCGAGTTCGACGGGTTCTGAGGGAGACGAGATGGAGACTGGTGGCATAACCCATGATGGAGATATGTTCAACTTGACCGTAGATAATTTCACCTATTGGAGACCGGTAATGGAAGATCATCTCTATTGCAAAGATTTACATGATCCCATTATCCTTGATGAGAGACCGGCAGGCAAGACCGATAAGGAGTGAGAGATCTAGATTCGTAAGGCGGTAGCTACAATCAGGAAATACATTGACAAAAACCTCTTTGAGCACGTGTCCGAGTTCAAGAACGCGTATGAGTTGTGGATAAAGTTGGAGTCCATGATTCAGAAGAAGACTCACAGGAAGAAAGCACCCCTGGTTCGCCGACTTGTGAAGCTGGAATAGAAGGACGACATGAGCATGATTGAACACCTCAACACCTACAAAGGTATTGTGAATCAAATGTCAAAGGATGAGATGAAAATAGATGATGAGATACAGGCTTTGCTGCTGTTGAGCTTGCTGCCGGAAAGCTGGGATACTCTGGTGGTGACCTTGAGTAATTCGACTCCGGATGGAAAATTGAAGATAGATGTCGTGACTGACAGCCTCCTGAACGAAGAAGCCAGGAGAAGAGAACGAGGTGTTTCGAGCATGTCTGAGGCCAACGTTACTGAAAACAAAGGGAAATTCGACTCCCGGTGTAGAAGCAAGAGCCGAGGTCGAGATCGTGACAGAAGAGGAAAGTTCAGAGGTTTGTCAAAGCCGAAATATGATTTGAAGTGCTTCTACTGTGGAAAGACAGGTTATAAGAAGTCAGACTAATGGACTCTGCAGAATGTTGAGAAGAACGACTTTGTGAAGCCGAATCAGATTATTCCCAAGAAGAGGGAAGACAAGAGCACCACTGCGGTGGATGCCGATCCTGATGCCGAGATATTCCTCCTTGATGAGGATAATTATTTGAATGTTGCATATGATGACTGCACCTGGATTGTTGACTCTGGTGCCTCCTTCCACGTTACTTCACATAAAGGTTTTTTCTCCTCTTACCGAGGTGGTGATTTTGGATTCGTGAAGATGGGAAATCAAGTGACCAGCAAGATTGTTGGTGTCGGTGATGTGACTCTGACCACGGATGTTGGGTGCTGACTTGTGTTGAAATATGTAAGGCATGTTCCTGACATGCGATTGAACCTAATCTCGGTAGGCCAACTTGATGATGTCGGGTTTGTGAACTACTTTGGTAGTGTTAGATGGAAACTGGCCAAGGGAAACTTGGTTGTTGATGTAGGTAAGAAGGAAGGCTCCTTGTACGTGATGCAAGGAAAGATCAATGGTGGAGAAGCCAATTTTGTCCGAGATGGACCTAGCTTGGAGCTATGGCACAAGCGCCTCGGCCACATGAGCGTGAAAGGGCTCCAAATCCTGCACAAGAAAGGATTATTGAAAGGGTTGAAAGGCCAAGCGTTGGAGAGTTGCACGCACTGCCTAGCTGGAAAGCAACACCAGGTTTCTTTTGTGAAACCGGATCAACCCAGAAGCCGCAAGTATATCTTGACCTCGTCCATACTGATGTTTGCTCCATGTCGAAAATATCTCTTGGAGGAGCTCAGTACTTTGTTTCATTCATTGGTGATCAGTCTCGCAAAATGTGGCTATATTTGTTGAAATCTAAAGATCAGGTGCTCCAATCCTTTAAAGAATTTCATACTATGGTTGAAAGGGAGACTGGAAAGAAATTGAAGGTGGTCTGATCTGACAATGGTGGTGAGTATTGCGGCCTTTTTGATACATACAGCAGAGCAGCCGAGATTCGACTTGAGAAGACGCCCCCCAAGACTCCACAGCCGAATGGACTTGCTGAGAGGATGAATAGGACTATTGAAGAGAAGGTCCGAAGTATGTTATCCAATGCCATATTGCCGAAATCATTTTGGGGATAAGCCGTCAGAATTGCGGTTGACCTGATCAACCTCTCACCATCACGACCACTTGAAGGAGAAATTCCATAAGAAGTCTGGACAGGTCGGAAAGCGGTGTAACAGCCCGTGTTAACCCGGATTGTTAACACACTATCGTATTAAGCCACGCTTAATTAAAATGCGGAATAACTTTTTCTTTAATTCAATTATGACGTCATTAACTTAGCCAACTTGATTACTTAATCATTTTCATAAAAATACTGCCTGTATGTAAATTGCAAGACAACTAACTGAATACCTCGTACATAAATATAAGTGAGTATCTAAAGCCACAAGTCTACACAAGTAGCCTGGGTCAAAATCCTGATACTTTAATTACAACATTAACATAAAAAGACGATAACAATCATGTGGCATGGACAAACCCCATGCTCACCAAATAAGGCAACAATGCCCACAAATAGTCTCAACATAAACTTAACCTAATAAAGCAGTAAACATAACAACAGTCAATCCAGCAGAACAGCATATCAATATCAACTCAGCTCTGGCCTCCTGCCACCTGAGCCCTCAACATTACCTGGTCCTGAAATAAGCATTCCCCAAACGTGGGGTGAGATCTCTAACAAGAAATCTCAGTAAGACAAGGGATCCTCAAGGAGTCTCCACCCCAAGCTCACTTACATGTGTAATATAAGTTCTAAAAACAGTATTACACTATAAGTTCTAAAATCATGCGATGCAGCAATTAATCATGTCATGTGTGCTTTCAAATCTACTGGCCAGAGAAATGTAGGAATACGTCTATGCCTACATGAGTACATGGATACTACCTGCACCTCACCCACATGCTTCTCCATCTTGTATGAACTACATACTCAGGATTGCCGTCTAGGTGGACACCACATGCATATCATAATAGCTCATTACATATAAACAGCTCAACAGCATTTCCAAAATAATCAAAGCATGTAACACAGCACGCATAAACCCATCCCCATGGGACATGGTGGAACATCAAAATGGCTAAACCGAGGACACGAAAGCTTACCTTGCAAGCTAGCTATCCAAGCCAAGAGTCCGCACAAACTCAAAGTCCAAACACAGCAGAATCACAATCTGTTTTAGACCAATAATTATATCAATATTAATATTCTAATATTTACAATGTTAAACTAGACATCTTGAGGTTTCCAACGATATACTTTATGCCTCAATCGGAGTTGTATAACTCCGGTTATGATTTTCGCAAAGTGACTGCTGCCAACTGAATTTCCAGCAACCAAGACGCGACTTTAAAGTAACACTGAGATCAAACCACTTATCCAATGGCTACGAAATTTTACAGAGTTATAGCCTTATGTGTTAGCTACACATAGGTCCAAACGGCACTCGATTTGGAGCTCTGTAGCTCAAGATATCGAATTTTTATCGAAACAGGTTCGTTGCTGTCCCCATATCCGGATATGGATATCCGGATATCATATCCGGATACTGATATCCGGATATCTGCCCGACAATATCCGGATATCTCACGACAGAATGCATTTTCTGCATTTCGTGAATATCCAATCCATAGGTTAAACTTTTTAACCGATTAAAGGCACTTAAACAT